>KZ067127.1:34220-46235 GCA_002091845.1 Anopheles cracens | reverse complement strand
GTAGGGTTAAGGTATCATAAGCATAACTTGTGACGCAATTACGTCTTCAAATCATATCATAACTAAATTAACAAGTGTGTAAAAAGTAAAATATGTGGTTTAATGTTCTTTAAAGGTTCTTATATTTATAGTTAGTGTGGAAATATTAACCTATATAATTCAGCTATCGAAAATAAGAAGAAAAAAACGAAAATATCATAACTGAATTTCCTAAAAAAAGAAAGTGATTTATTCGAACGTGAAAGACAGCTACAAAAAGTGGGCAATAAATAAACACCACCTACCGGCACTCCCTCTCGACCGAGGGCGTCGAAATTGGTCCGAACGCAGGCTGCGTACCCTTTCGCGGAGGCGTCAGCCCGAGCAGCAGCGACCGGTCGGGACTGTTGATTTCGATCGTCGACGCGGCCCCGCGCGAATCGACACTCGGCGTCTTGGAGATGGTGGACGCCCGCCGGCTGCCCCGGTTCAGCTTCGACGAGACGGACGTGTTCGAGACGGTGGAGGCGCGCCGGCTGATGTGGCCGTGTTTGGGGCTGCCGAGCGATTCGTCCTTCTCGATTTTGGTCTGCCGCGACAGGACGTGCCGGCGGGCCGTGTCCGAGCGCTTGTTGCGATCGCGCAGCTTGTGCACGGGCACAATCTCCCCACCGTAGCCGTACTGGACCGAGCCGTGCGAGCCGGCTTGATTGAGTGTCCTTGCGTGGTCGGGGGCGAAACGAGTGCAGTGAGCGGGTTTGTTAGTTGAGGGCAATTTTGGGAAGAACTTTTCAACAGTTGGCTAGCAGCGAGCGATGAGTGATTGCATTGGGTTGTGTTGGATGGGATGGTGAGAGTATTTGGTCACATACACACTGTTTGGACATGGTAACTTTCAAACATTTCAAGAGGAACAAGGCATGGATTCAATATACAAAACATTAAAATTTATTGTCAAGTGTAACATTGTTGAAAAGTTTGTTTTCCGTGTTTTACGTCATTTTTACAGATTGATTCTGTGACGATCTTTGTTGCTCAACCTTAGTGCGATTTATACGAAAAAGCTCTCACTATTTTGAACAAAATACTTGATCTTACGATTATCCTAATTAAAATTGGAAAGACACACCACTTTACAACTCGTAAAATTAAAATAAATCCCATTTAAAACCCGGTTAAAATTCATTGAAATTGTGGAAAAGTTGAGAAAAAATCAAACACCTTACAAAAAGGAAAATTTTGACCCCAAACATTGCTTTCGGTGACTTTGCATCGAGGGCGAATGATAGAAAACCGTACATATTGAGATCCTGTAGAATATCAATAGAAACCTACATATAATCAATAGATTGGAGAGATACTGTGGATTGTATTGATTCATTTTTATAATTTAAGTTGTAAATTATTGTTTTGTGTATGACAGTAAATCAATGTTATCTGCAGTATTCTATAGAACCAATTTAATCTATATATTATATGATGATTGGTATTTTATGAGATCTAATAAAGTTTACGCTTTTTATGATAGTTGAATAGCTATCCAGCTTAAAAGGATAATAATTTTGAAAATAATCCATAAACATGTGAGAGCTTTTCCGTCTCTCGATGGCCTATAACCGATAGTCACATTTGTATGCAAAATTAAAAGCACCCAAATGGTCCTCTTTTATCGTGCTTCCTTTACACTGTCATCAAATTAAACATTTATGTCACAAATTGCACCCAAACGCGCCATAATGCTCGACAGAGCGCCACCGGTGTCACCGGCCTCGAAACATCTTACAGCCCCGTTTGTCTGCGTGTGTCTGGTTCTGCTTTTTTGTTGCCGTGTGTTGTTGCCACCACCCTCGCACAGCCCACCAACACGCCTTACTTACCTCGCCAACGGTTCCGGCTCATCAACCGACAGCGCGTGTCGGTGGAACTGAAGCATCCCCGGATGCAGCAGCCCGCTGCTGACGGCGTCCCGCGTCGATCGCTGCACCATGCTGCTGACGCGCGTCCCCCGGTGGTGCCGATGGCCGCCCGCCTCCGACCGGATGTTGGCCGGCGAACCGGAGACGAGCGACGGAACGCTCAGCTTTTCGGCGTACAAATTGGGCACCGATCCGCTCCGGGACACGCGCCGGCTTTGGCTTTCGCTCGGGCGCCGATGCGGGGACGATTTCGGTGTCCTTTTTTGTTGGTGCCGGAAAAGGAGAGAAAAAGGGTGGGTAAGAAGTTGAGTAAAACAAAGAAACGAACCGGCTAAGAAAGAGTCTGGCCCGAGCGGGTCGTCCGAGGGGATGGCGCGCGTAACGAGTGAAACGATTCATCATCAACGGCCCACCGGAAGGTATATCCTTTCCGAGGTGGATGAGGGAGGGCTCTTAACCCGTGGGCTCGCGATACGTTCCGCATCTGTCCCGCAGCGCCCACTGACGGTGGATGGCGTCGATGGGACGTTGGCTCGAGTGTTTTATGATAAATTGTTCAATTTTTATCCGACGGCTGACGGTGACGGTAATAGGAGATGTAGCGAAGTAGTATCCAGTGGCTAAAGAATGGCTATTTTGGTGTTGTGTTTTTCCTCGCTGCCCGCATTATTATTATTATTGCTATTATTATGATTAGCTGACATAATTCACCTTGATTAATAGACAGTGGGCGTGAAGAGTACTTTGTACTCCTGGGTTTGGCTAGCACAAGCCAACTTTGTGGTAATAAATAATCATAAATAATTTGCAGAGCCACTAGCTTCTCTAGCAGGTCTTTGGACTTTAAAGTACAAATTAAAATGTTTTTTTTTGCTACACTATTTACGATGCCAACGTGTTATTTATTCGGTGTAAATTATAACAAACCCCAAAGCAACCTTGAAATTTTGTTAGGTCAGGCTTATGCAATCAAACATTCAACACCCGTTTGACTTTATACCACCGAGCGAATCTATGATACAGTCGGGCATTTTGCAGGCAAACTTTGGAACAGTCAAACAAACCCATCCTACGTCGTTCAGATGGTGCAGTTTAATAGATGTCGAAACGGAAACGATGCACCGGAGAACTGTATGCTGTTGCTGTTGTTGAATGCGCGGAGCAATCAAATGGGAGGATGAAGAATGCCGAAATGAGTTTTGCAGGATAGCCACATCTGGTTCCAACGTTTGCTTAACGTCCAGCACATGGTAGATGGGAGATGGAGCCGCTGAAATCCATTGGATGTACAGCGCTTGGGAATCGTTTGGTGCTCCGTAATGAATGTGATCTCGGACGAGTGTTGTTTCACTTACGTTCTCGCTTTGGACTACCGTGCGGAGATGCTTTGCAAGTGGAAGAAATTTAATTAACACCCAAAACAGAAGCCACTGTCCTCGAAGATGGCAGCTCGGGATACCGAGGGCAGAGCCAAATGCGAATGGACTGATTTAATTTCTCGCAACAATGTAACTCGATCGTATTCTTACACGCCACAAATTTTATACGTTTGTAAAATGGTCGTATAGGTTAAGTTGAAACAGTCTTATAAAATGTATGTTCCTATTCTTATGGCTACATCGTTATTCGTTAAAAAAGTGGCTTAGTTGCTCAGATGTTGTCCTATCGCTTTTCAAATTACTATGATTTGTTTCTTATTCAAAATGATTTAGCTATTGAAATTGATAAATAAGATTTTTTTGGTGTTATCAAATGGATAATTTTGGTAATCAACAAATGCAGTTTCACATCCCTTTATTTTGACATTTTGTGCCCCTAAAGTATGCTTTTAAAAACTCTTCAAGACTTCAAAGATATTCAATGTCGAGATGAAATAAAATTTTAAGTTTATTATCCTTATGTTGTGGAAATTTCGCACACTTGGTAAATGATTTTCAATTCTATTATATTTCATTTATAGAACATATCATTAACACATAAAAATCGTTTTCTGGAACGTCATAAATCATTTTATCACACAGCATTTAGCAAAATAAATAGCTAGGGTGTACAATATTGCATCTCATTTAGCTTCGTTTATTGTTTACTGTTTCATTTATTAAGGAGTTGGAAAGGGTATGTAATGAAGGAAAAAAGCTTTTATAAAATTTGAATATTATATCATACGTCTTTGTTTTTCAACAACTATCTTCGTAAAAGTTCTAGCTGAAAAGTTTTGAGACTCTTAACTTAATTTCTTGTTTTTTATGTTTCACAATGGTTCTGTCATGGTGACCAATCTAACGACAGCTTTGCTCTGCTCATCCAGGATGCACTCTGCTTGTAAGAGATTTGCAAAACATTCGTTTTCATAATGTACAAGCGTTCAAAACTCACACAAAATCCCGTAGCAACAACTTAAGAACTGCACTGTAATAAAAGAAAAGAAACACTACACCACCACGCTTTGGAACGACAAAGCACCGTGTTTCAGTTTGCTAAACTGCTGCTTGTATAGCCTTTTCATTGCCTGCTTCCAGTAATCCTCGCGCGCAGCAAGCGAACAAAGTTTTCCTCGCCCGGCAGATTGAATTATCCTTTCAACGACGGTGTCCACAAAGCAAAAGTAGCCTCGTAACCTGATTTCATTGTCGCTAGAGCCCCCCCTCCCACTGTCGACGGCACGGTGGGCGTCACGCAGACCATCGGCAAGCGCTGAAGAAACACGCTGAAATTACTGCACCAACCCACCGTACGCGCGTTTCGTGCCACGTTTGCGCTGCCAATAAGGTGGAGCGTAGCAAATTACATGCCGTGACAGCAATTGCCAGTTGCTGTCCAGCAGCGCAGTGCACAGTGCTTGGCAGTGGTGGGGGCCGGTTGAGATGGGCCCTCAAACTCCAGACAGCAGTTCCTTCCGATAGTTCCACTGGCGGTGCTATAGGATTTCATAGTGCGAAAAAATGGGGCCAGCGTTTCCGGCGCCGGCAGTTTCTCCGATAAGTGTGAAAAAGAATCGCTAAGCTTACTGAACTGAAGCTAACGTGAAGTGTTGTGATTTCTTGTCATTTGTACAAAGCCGGACAAAGATGGACGATAGGAGTTCCCGCTTTACCGACACGCTGGTGTTGGCTTTCCTTTAAGTAAGCGGACGGAGCGGTTGGTAAACATATACCAAACGGTGTTCATGCTTGCACGCTATATATCGCTGGCAACGGTCGCGAAATCTCTCCGGGGAGTCCTAGAAAGTGGGACACGAAAACCACGATGATAATGCATTTGATAAGGCGACGATGTTGATGACTGTAAGCGATAAGCCCGCCGCTGATGCGTCTGCCCTCAATGACCTGTGTAAGTGGCGCTTCAAACGGTTGTACTGTGAGACTTATCGGTATCATAGTTACCTTTCCTCATCGTGTGGTTAGCCTATCGGAATGTTCCGAACTTTATCAATATTGATTACACTCGCTTTCGGTCGCTCTCAACGAAGATGAATCATGCCTTATGCAAAGTACCACCAAAGTAAAACCGAACTACCGAAAATGATTACATTTTTTTCTCGATATTCTAAGCCGCCCATCTGCACGTTCAAAGGTGCCGTTTGAAGATGAAACATCCCGGCCGTCTGGAAGCTTCTGCGTGTGGTTTACGTGAAAAAACCGAACGCCTGGTTCTGACGCTGCGTTCCGTCAGACGGTTCGTTTCGTGGAGCAGCACTTGCATCAATCTATTCGCAGCCGGATGAAAGTAGTATCGATTTGCGTCCAGAAATAGCCTCATCTTGCGATGGCAGTAGGCAAAGTTTATCTTGCGTTTCGTTTGGCAATTTCACCGCTATCGAAGGTAATTCAATGGCGCAGAAAGGAAGCGTAAGTGATATATGAGCGTACATTCGAGAGGACTATTTTGTTGTCTGTTTTTCCCGTTTCGCGTTTGACGCTCGCACTCATCCTGTTTTCTTTGAATAAGTTATCAAGTTATAAGCATGAATAAGGAGCATGCTCCAGCTTCAGTTCCACCAGCTGTTATTCTTTTTAACATTTGTTTAGTAGTAACAATATAGAAACGGATTTATCAATACAAAAGTACTTTAAGCAAAGTTATTTTCAGCACTACCAGTGCGAAATCAACCTATAAAATATGTTTATATTGAGTTATGATGACAAAAGGCTCCACTCAACTAAGAATCAATTTTCCAGCGATGTTTATCGTATTTGATTGAAGAACCAAAGCATTCTTGAAAAGTATTGATGATATAGAAACGTACATAACTTAAGTTTGTAATTGAATAATTGCGCAGTTGGCACAATGATTAAAGCGATAAGTTATTTTTTTAGTTTTATAAAAAGTCAAGTGATAACAATTTTTTAAAAAGTAATGTATAAGATACAAATTAACCAAGTTATAAACACTTACCAAAATTTCAACTACTAGAATCCTTTCAGTATTACTTCCTCCGACTGATACAGAGTGATATAGATAAGTCTAGTAAGTCGTGGTAGATCACGTGGGTCGTTACGCGAAAGAAAGAGAATCATACTGTACTATACATAGAATAATTTCAAGCAATTTCACAACTATGCTTCCTTCTCATGAATATCATTAAAATTGTAAAGGGAAGACGCACTCCTTTCTTCGCGACAATATGATTACTTTCCCATTTTCTCGTTTAGTCAAGCACAGTCCTGTACATGTCTGATCAGTTTTGTAGTGCTTCAGTATATTTCAGAATACAGTTATTTTTCTATTGGCAGCCTCCCGAGTGGCATCGGTAGTGGCACGATGCCGTCGGATAATCTGGATACTATGCGCATCCTATTCGCATATATTGATGGCAGAGGCATGGTCTGACTTTTGATGACCAACTCAGACGATGCAAAGTATCGTTCAAGAGCAGATTCTGTATGCAGATGGGAGAGCGCACCAAATTTGCGAAAGATTCACTGTTCGCAGTAGCGAAGTGGTGAGTAATGTGTATCGTAATGCGAGAAATTTAGAGCTTTTAACTATAAAACCATTTTAACTATAAAAACTAGTTACATAAGTTGCAAGTAAACATTTATTACACTTTTTGCTATAATTTATTCCGATTGGAATACAAGATCTTTCCGTAGAAAATGCAGTATCCAAAATTGGACGCGACAACGGTACAGCGCAACAGCGAACACGTTTATTAGAAACTTACCCTAAGGCTTTGGAGAAGTGCACCAGGGCTGCGGTGAGTGCTTTGCGATCCGGGACCTGCTCCGTGGCGGGCGAAGTTCGAAAGACGCCCAAGTGCTGCTCCCAGCGGGCAGTCTGCGAACCTATGAGGGCTGTTGGACCGTTCGAGACACCTGAAAGTATGCAGCAAGAACAAAAAAAAAAACATGAATAAAAGCGGTTGGACGCCACTGGGAGAAAACAACTTTTTTATGAACTACTTTTATGAACTCATGCTTATCACGAGCACCGTTGCGCCGTGCTTTCAGGGGGTAAGTTTTCTGAAACCGAAATCGGAAATTGTTCTAGACCACGGTGTCCTGTACTAAAGAGCCGTTCGACTAGGTGTTCAACACCTTAAGGCTTACTTTCCCAATATCGTTTATCACTGCCAATGACAGAAGTGGCTTGTGTGAAGAGTAATGTGCAAAACTATTGCATCTTCACTGCACATCAAACAGGCAAAGTTTCGAAGCAAGTTCGCTGAGTGTCTCATCCGTAACTGCATGCTACAAATTGACGTTGAAAGCCGTCCTGTTGCGCTGCCCGACACTTGGAGGGCGTCCTGCATTGGAACAACTTTTGCGTTAAGTATGATGCGATACGCATCCAACAGCAAGTGAAGGCTTCTGGTATCCAAGTCCACCGCCGTTGCCATGCCACGAATTCAACGAAGCTCTAGGAGGGCCGTAATCCAACGATGCGATGCAACCGTATTTAACATTATTGCGGTGCGGATAGTGGTGGTGCAGGCATGGCGCCGTAATGAGCGCGTTTTATCTCATTTCGGTTGATGCGGGAAGAAGTTTGCCTCTTACGGTACACCGAGCATGGACAGTACACAGGCCGCAGTACAGGCAAACTTTAATTGAGAAAATTTGAAGCGAGGAAACGGATCACTTGCTCTTGGGGAAGTTTTTGCGGTGTACGGATGCGTTAAGATGCTGATGATCGTGTCAGCCGGGATGTGGTTTGAAGTCAAACGCTAGAACTTTGGGTGTGGTTCTAAATTGGTCCACAAAGCGAAATAAACAATAGCTGCGATTGCATTTGTATCCTTTGTTGGGATCTAATATGAGCAAGTATTGCATTTGTTTGACATAAGGCATCTATCAGAGAGATAAGTACCCCGGCTTTGAACCATGTTTAAATAACTAGATGAGAAGAACTACACTTTTCAGATACCTTAAACGAACGTTTTGCAAATCTCCTACAAGCAGAATGCATCCTGGATGAGCAGAACAGAGCTGTCCTTAGATTGTTCACCATGACAGAACCATTGTGGAATATAAAAAGCAAGAAATTAAGAATTCTTGATTCTACGAATTTCTTGATTTCATTTAATATTTCTCAGAACTTTTCAGCGAAATTTTATACGAAGATAGTTGTTGAAAAACAAAACTGACGTATGCTCTACTATTCAAATTATATAAAAGCTCTGTTCTCTTCATTACATTCTCTTTCTTTTATATGCTTTAATGTTATGTGAAAAAAATGATTTATGACGTTCCAGAAAAGGAGTTTTATATTTTTATGATATGTTCTATAAACGAAATGTAATAGAATTGAAAATCACTTACCAAGTATGCGAAATTTCCACAACATAAGGATAATAAACTTAAAATTTTATCTAACTCAAAATTTAATAGCTTTGAAGTCTTGAATAGGTTTTAAAAGCATACTCTAGGGGCAAAAATTTTCAAAATAAAGGGATGTGAAACTGGATTTGTTGATCATCGAAATCATCGATTTAGTAACACAAAAAAACTTATTTATAAATTTTTATAGCTAAATCATTTTGAATAAGAAACAAATCACATTAATTTGAAAACCGAAAGGAAAACATTTGAGCAACTAAGCAATTATTTTAACGAATAACGATATAGCCATAAGAACATTTTATACAACTGTTACAATATGTTCAATGAAATCGTTGTAGCTTTACACTAAACTAACCTTTGCAACCATTTTACAAACGAATAAAATTTGTGACGTGTAAGAATACGATCGAGTTACATTGTTGCGAGAAATTAAACCATTCCATTCGCATTTGACTCTGCCCTCGGTATCCCGAGCTGCCATCTTCGAGGACAGTGGCTTCTGTTTTGGGTGTTAATTAAATTTCTTCCACTTGCAAGCGAGAACGTAAGTGAAACAACACTCGTCCGAGATCACATTCATTACGGAGCACCAAACGATTCCCAAGCGCTGTACATCCAATGGATTTCAGCGGCTCCATCTCCCATCTACCATGTGCTGGACGTTAAGCAAACGTTGGAACCAGATGTGGCTATCCTGCAAAACTCATTTCGGCATTCTTCATCCTCCCATTTGATTGCTCCGCGCATTCAACAACAGCAACAGCATACAGTTCTCCGGTGCATCGTTTCCGTTTCGACATCTATTAAACTGCACCATCTGAACAACGAAGGATGGGTTTGTTTGACTTTTCCAACGTTTGCCTGCAAAATGCCCGACTGTATCATAGATTCGCTCGGTGGTATAAAGTCAAACGAGTGTTGAATGTTTGATTGCATAAGCCTGACCTAACAAAATTTCAAGGTTGCTTTGGGTTTTGTTATAATTTACATCGAATAAATAACACGTTGGCATCGTAAATAGTGTAGGAATAAAAAGCATTTTAATTTGTACTTTAAAGTCCAAAGACCTGCTAGAGAAGCTAGTGGCTCTGCAAATTATTTATGATTATTTATTACCACAAAGTTGGCTTGTGCTGGCCAAACGCAGGAGTACAAAGTACTCTTCACGCCCACTGTCTATTAATCAAGGTGAATTATGTCAGCTAATCATAATAATAGCAATAATAATAATAATGCGGGCAGCGAGGAAAAACACAACACCAAAATAGCCATTCTTTAGCCACTGGATACTACTTCGCTACATCTCCTATTACCGTCACCGTCAGCCGTCGGATAAAAATTGAACAATTTATCATAAAACACTCGAGCCAACGTCCCATCGACGCCATCCACCGTCAGTGGGCGCTGCGGGACAGATGCGGAACGTATATGCTTCAGTTCCACCGACACGCGCTGTCGGTTGATGAGCCGGAACCGTTGGCGAGGTAAGTAAGGCGTGTTGGTGGGCTGAGCGAGGGTGGTGGCAACAACACACGACAACAAAAAAGCAGAACCAGACACACGCAGACAAACGGGGCTGTAAGATGTTTCGAGGCCGGTGACACCGGTGGCGCTCTGTCGAGCATTATGGCGCGTTTGGGTGCAATTTGTGACATAAATGTTTAATTTGATGACAGTGTAAAGGAAGCACGATAAAAGAGGACCATTTGGGTGCTTTTAATTTTGCATACAAATGTGACTATCGGTTATAGGCCATCGAGAGACGGAAAAGCTCTCACATGTTTATGGATTATTTTCAAAATTATTATTCTTTTAAGCTGGATAGCTATTCAACTATCATAAAAAGCGTAAACTTTATTGGATCTCATAAAATACCAATCATCATATAATATATAGATTAAATTGGTTCTATAGAATACTGCAGATAACATTGATTTATTTTCATACACAAAGCAATAATTTACAACGTAAATTATTAAAATGAATCAATGAATCACAGTATCTATCCAATCTATTGATTATATGTAGGTTTCTATTGATATTCTACAGGATCTCAATATGTATGGTTTCCTATCATTCGCCCTCGATGCAAAGTCACCGAAACAATGTTTGTGGGCAAACTTTTCCTTTTTTGTAAGGTGTTTGATTTTTTCTCAATTTTTTTCACAATTTAAATGAATTTTACCCGGGTTTTAAATGGGATTTATTTCATTTTTACGAGTTGTAAAGTGGTGTGTCTTTCCAATTTTAATTAGGATAATCGTAAGATGAAGTATTTTGTTCAAAATAGTGAGAGCTTTTTCGTATAAATCGCACTAAGCTTGAACAACAAAGATCGTCACAGAATCAATCTTTAAAAATCACGTAAAACACGAAAAACAAACTTTTCAACAATGTTACACTAGACAATAAATTTTAATGTTTTGTATATTGAATCCAAGCCTTGTGCCTGTTGAAATGTTTGAAAGTAACCATGTCCAAACAGTGTGTATGTGACCAAATACTCTCACCATCCCATCCAACACAACCCAATGCAATCACTCATCGCTCGCTGCTAGCCAACTGTTGAAAAGTTCTTCCCAAAATTGCCCTCAACTAACAAACCCGCTCACTGCACTCGTTTCGCCCCCGACCACGCAAGGACACTCAATCAAGCCGGCTCGCACGGCTCGGTCCAGTACGGCTACGGTGGGGAGATTGTGCCCGTGCACAAGCTGCGCGATCGCAACAAGCGCTCGGACACGGCCCGCCGGCACGTCCTGTCGCGGCAGACCAAAATCGAGAAGGACGAATCGCTCGGCAGCCCCAAACACGGCCACATCAGCCGGCGCGCCTCCACCGTCTCGAACACGTCCGTCTCGTCGAAGCTGAACCGGGGCAGCCGGCGGGCGTCCACCATCTCCAAGACGCCGAGTGTCGATTCGCGCGGGGCCGCGTCGACGATCGAAATCAACAGTCCCGACCGGTCGCTGCTGCTCGGGCTGACGCCTCCGCGAAAGGGTACGCAGCCTGCGTTCGGACCAATTTCGACGCCCTCGGTCGAGAGGGAGTGCCGGTAGGTGGTGTTTATTTATTGCCCGCTTTTTGTAGCTGTCTTTCACGTTCGAATAAATCACTTTCTTTTTTTAGGAAATTCATTTATGATATTTTCGTTTTTTTCCTTATTTTCGAAAACTGATTCACATAGGTTCATATTTCCACACTAACTATAAATATAAGAACCTTTAAAGATCATTAAACCACATATTTTACTTTTTTACACACTTGTTAATTTAGTTATGATATGATTTGAAGACGTAATTGCGTCACAAGTTATGCTTATGATACCTTAACCCTAC
>KZ067125.1:51139-65203 GCA_002091845.1 Anopheles cracens | reverse complement strand
AAATTGTTTGATTTCAACGTTGAATCTAGTTTTGTCCATTGTTGTCCTTTATTTCGAGCGAGTTGCCTTTTACTGGACAACATACCCAGTCCAAAAGTTGTTTTTTTCCAATCCCTCTATTCTAATCGCGTCAATACTGTCGTAATTGCCGAGTATATCAACTCACGTGCTTCTTCCTCTGGTGGTGAAATAAAATACGCATATTTCGCTGAATTCTCTCAATGTATCGGGTAATTTAAATTTAAAATGTGATAAAGATTCAATACCAATTGCGGCAAACTGATTTTCGTCCAACGACGTCCGTGCTTAGCATGAATGTTAAGAATGCCATGAACCATGCTTCTTGATGGGATCATAAGGAAGTCGTATACTATGGACTGGAACTCTCAGAAGCACTCAGAAAATAAATTCGAGCTTTCGTAGTTAAACTTAGTTATAAGCATCGAAACCAAGTTTTAGTTTTGACAAACCGTTGCATGCGACGGTGCATTTAAAAGTACGTTTAGGTGTATGTATTTGCATATGTCTATGTTCAATTTTACAGACACTCTAAAATGTAAAGTGTCTTTAATGTCTGTTAGGTCATCTAGTTTTTCGGAGCATTATAAATAGTGTACACTATGTGACAAGACGTCCTGCGAACGTCAGTCACAAATAACAATCATATAAACTATCATGTATAACTTTATCAAATTTCTCAAAATAAATATTACGCAAGTCTACGTACTTCTATGTTCTAGAACCATGTGATATAAGAGGCATATATGCAACAATTTAAACAGTACCTCGACTCTATAATCAATGTTATGCCGATGTATGTTATAAAACGAAGAATTCTGCAGAACGTATCCACAGCGCCTCATGAAAGAATGCAGATTGAACAAAAGAAAAAGAAATGAAGAGCAAAAGTCAGAAAATCTCGGGCCATCGGAAAACAGTCCGGTAGATCCATCTGTGTACGTGTGGAATGCAATCAGACACACTATGATCACAAGTGACAACGAACGGGTTCGGATGGAATTCTTGGAATGTATGTATGATAGCACCAATACCGATTGATGTTTGACGTGCAAAGGAATCCAGCAGCCGTTCCTTCCCGAGCGGCCGTTAAATACAAACGAAAGATACAAATTCCAGAACCTATTCCAGTTTCACACGAAGCCTTTTTTGCGTTGTAATACTGGGCGCCTGGGTCTGTTGTGCAAGTTTGTCCCAATCCACAACGATGCGACTTTTGAACGCAGGGAACTTTCGCTCTCCCGAGGATCGAGGCCATCACCGCGCGACACCGCCGGTAGAGCGAATGATATCCAAAGGCACATCTAAACATTACCCGAATCTTGTAAACATGCTGCCAACGCATTCAATCAATGCACCCGAAACTTTGCAGCACACTGCGAATGGCCGTATAGCGCAACCCCGCAGAACTGGTGCTTTAGCCAGTTATCATTGCATCGATGCACCCGAGTGACAAACGCAGGAAGGCAGGAATCCTGCCGAAGGAAGCAGTCGCATCCTGCACCTCCCGCAGACGCAGCCGCCGCGTGAATCAGCATCCGTCGGAATAATGCTGCCGAAGGCGAAAGGCGACGCTGATAAGTGATAGGGAAACATAGACGGAGCTACGAAAATAAGCATTGCATCTTCTTCGTCTCCGTTTCTGTCAAATTCAATTTGTCGCGTCATCGTTGACGTTATCGTCGCCGTCTTTGCCTGGCCCGGCCGTGGAAGAAATGCAATTTCCCTTGTCAAATTGATTTTTGTGCTTTCACTCGGAATCGCATCGGACTCCGCGTCTGTCTGTCTGCTCGTTTGCCTTCAAGCAGTTGAGTGCTTCTTTCGGGGCGCTACATTTCCGGTGCCGAGCGTTCGGGTGCTTATCCACGGTTTCCGTCTGTTTCCGCCGGCTGGGTGCTGGTATCTTTCGGTCGGGATGCGCTTCGCTGCATCAATGCTGCACCGCCCAACGTCAAGACGCACACCGGTTGTAGTGGATGCGATGCGGCTAGTATGAAGAGAAAAAACACCCTTACAGCAGAAAAAGTACGTCGCGTTAAGGCAAAAAAAGAACACAAACTACTAGTACAAAACACATCGCAAAGCACAAGGTCCGTGCTTAGCATGAATGTTAAGAATGCCATGAACCATGCTTCTTGATGGGATCATAAGGAAGTCGTATACTATGGACTGGAACTCTCAGAAGCACTCAGAAAATAAATTCGAGCTTTCGTAGTTAAACTTAGTTATAAGCATCGAAACCAAGTTTATAGTTTTGACGAACCGTTGCATGCGACGGTCCATTTAAAAGTACGTTTAGGTGTATGTATTTGCATATGTCTATGTTCAATTTTACAGACACTCTAAAATGTAAAGTGTCTTTAATGTCTGTTAGGTCATCTAGTTTTTCGGAGCATTATAAATAGTGTACACTATGTGACAAGACGTCCTGCGAACGTCAGTCACAAATAACAATCATATAAACTATCATGTATAACTTTATCAAATTTCTCAAAATAAATATTACGCAAGTCTACGTACTTCTATGTTCTAGAACCATGTGATATAAGAGGCATATATGCAACAATTTAAACAGTACCTCGACTCTATAATCAATGTTATGCCGATGTATGTTATAAAACGAAGAATTCTGCAGAACGTATCCACAGCGCCTCATGAAAGAATGCAGATTGAACAAAAGAAAAAGAAATGAAGAGCAAAAGTCAGAAAATCTCGGGCCATCGGAAAACAGTCCGGTAGATCCATCTGTGTACGTGTGGAATGCAATCAGACACACTATGATCACAAGTGACAACGAACGGGTTCGGATGGAATTCTTGGAATGTATGTATGATAGCACCAATACCGATTGATGTTTGACGTGCAAAGGAATCCAGCAGCCGTTCCTTCCCGAGCGGCCGTTAAATACAAACGAAAGATACAAATTCCAGAACCTATTCCAGTTTCACACGAAGCCTTTTTTGCGTTGTAATACTGGGCGCCTGGGTCTGTTGTGCAAGTTTGTCCCAATCCACAACGATGCGACTTTTGAACGCAGGGAACTTTCGCTCTCCCGAGGATCGAGGCCATCACCGCGCGACACCGCCGGTAGAGCGAATGATATCCAAAGGCACATCTAAACATTACCCGAATCTTGTAAACATGCTGCCAACGCATTCAATCAATGCACCCGAAACTTTGCAGCACACTGCGAATGGCCGTATAGCGCAACCCCGCAGAACTGGTGCTTTAGCCAGTTATCATTGCATCGATGCACCCGAGTGACAAACGCAGGAAGGCAGGAATCCTGCCGAAGGAAGCAGTCGCATCCTGCACCTCCCGCAGACGCAGCCGCCGCGTGAATCAGCATCCGTCGGAATAATGCTGCCGAAGGCGAAAGGCGACGCTGATAAGTGATAGGGAAACATAGACGGAGCTACGAAAATAAGCATTGCATCTTCTTCGTCTCCGTTTCTGTCAAATTCAATTTGTCGCGTCATCGTTGACGTTATCGTCGCCGTCTTTGAACGCTGATAAGTGATAGGGAAACATAGACGGAGCTACGAAAATAAGCATTGCATCTTCTTCGTCTCCGTTTCTGTCAAATTCAATTTGTCGCGTCATCGTTGACGTTATCGTCGCCGTCTTTGCCTGGCCCGGCCGTGGAAGAAATGCAATTTCCCTTGTCAAATTGATTTTTGTGCTTTCACTCGGAATCGCATCGGACTCCGCGTCTGTCTGTCTGCTCGTTTGCCTTCAAGCAGTTGAGTGCTTCTTTCGGGGCGCTACATTTCCGGTGCCGAGCGTTCGGGTGCTTATCCACGGTTTCCGTCTGTTTCCGCCGGCTGGGTGCTGGTATCTTTCGGTCGGGATGCGCTTCGCTGCATCAATGCTGCACCGCCCAACGTCAAGACGCACACCGGTTGTAGTGGATGCGATGCGGCTAGTATGAAGAGAAAAAACACCCTTACAGCAGAAAAAGTACGTCGCGTTAAGGCAAAAAAAGAACACAAACTACTAGTACAAAACACATCGCAAAGCACAAGAAATATGCCATGATCGGGTAAACTTTCTCTTCCCCAGTTTACAGCTTGCTTCGTTAAAAAGCGTAATCGATTTTTGCTATCTCACTTCCCACAGCTGGCCCCAACCCTCCTTCGTTAGAGGTGCCGGCATTAGGCAGAACGGCGGAAGAGAGAATAAAAACTACGGTCGAAAGTTGAATAATTTTTGTCGTTAAGATATACTTATCATTATCAACAAGATTGTTGCCCGCGGGATCACTCGCCGGCGCTGGACCCTTGCGCTGTATGCGCAAATGGAAAGTTTTGACCCGAGATGAATTTTTAAAACTTCTTTATGAGCTCCTGAAATTGAAAATGGCTTCATTACATAGTTTCATAGTTTTGTTGTTTTGTAGTGCACAGGAATAGTTACAACTGCCGTTGTAAAGCTAGTGCGTGGTGCATTTTGGTAATTTTTATCGTTTACTTGTTCTTTGCGGTTTCGTGTACTTTGCAATGCCGCTTGTAATGATTGAATGATGATTGGAACTTTTATATTTTTGTTTTTTATTACATATTATAAATATATTCTAGTCTATTATTCTCTGCTATTACGAGCATGTAGAAAATTTAAATGGAAAACGAAACACATTTCTTTTACAGTCTATGGAAATCCGAAGGTAAAATGCTCTGAACATCAAATAATAAATAATACTTAGTGCTAAAATAGATTCAAACGATGAAAACCTCCTAAAGCAACGGTTGGATTGAATGGAATGGAGTTTTTTTTACACCTTTTTATAGACAATTGGATAAGTTTTTAAGAGTGGCGGACCAAGCTACTGATACTTATGCCCAACGGTGACGAAGAAGTGGATATAGCTGCTAAGCTATATCTTTAGGACCTATTTCAAACCGAATCATTCGTAATGAGGGGGTTAGATATAATTTTAAGTGAAGAAAAGTACAAAAAAGTGCTAATAATATTACACAAAATATACAAAAACAAATCTTTGGCTAAAATAAGAGAAACTAATACCTTCATTTTTTTCGGTTTTTAACATTTATTGACTTCATTTTACATTAAATTAATTCCCCACAAGAAGTTTCCTTCTTTATTACTCTGTGATATATCAGATCTCGGCCCTCCGCTCAGAGCTTCAACAAAGTCAACAACTATCTTTTTAGTTTTGATTAACCTTTGTCCCAAATACTAGCTCCGGTAAGCAGAATCTCTGTAGTATCTGAAATATCAATAGCACTTGTTTTTGTCATCTCTTTCTTAACGTCACTCTTAATTAAATTCTTCTGCCTGCGTGTTTTGATCGATTTGTTCTATACGTGTGTTTTGTGTGTTCTCATCCTCATTCGCTGTGTGTTCATTTTTGAGTTTGTATTCAGAGGTGATATTAGGATTTAGCATTAGAAAATTATAATTTTGATTGTAAACTTCTATAGGTGCTTAGCTTTATTATGCAATATGAAATAAATTCAGCCAGAATGTCTGCCTTTGCTAGAGAGAAATGATCTAGATGTTGATACCGGTCCTGTCGTGTGAAGAACAACGCCGATATTACAACCACCGAGGCGTAGTTGTTCCTATCTGATCTTCCATTAACTAGACACAGAAGATTTTGTATCGTGTCAACAAATCTGACATTAAATCAGCCACTCCCGTATTGATAATTGAAATTGATTCAATATCAGTATGATGGCGGAATGCACTGACTATCATACTTCAATAAATTCATACAGAAGCGTTGATTGATGCGCCTGTACTACTACAATAGATTTTTAAGAAATTGTATGGTTCCATTAGCAGTCCGGTAATAAAGTTTGGGCTTTTATGCATCCAGCTTCTAAGTATTATTTCACTTAGAAAAAAACACATAGAGTGCTGAACCCGGGCAGTAGAGTTCTATCCATCCTTATGTTCCCAGCAGCGAGTCGAGCTAATCTGCGCTGAATAAGGATGTTCAAACTAATTAATCGTGCTCTTGCACACATCTACCAAGATTTCACCTACTACATGAATAAATGTTTACTGAATACTTGTCACCAAATAACATATGTACTGTAAAAAAAGCTTTTACAGCTTTAATTTCAAAAAGTTTCAATTTTGTCTATATCTCACGCAAGCATTTCAAGCCATAATCATTTTCATATCAACGTAAATGACAAGAGCTTCCTAAATCGAAATTGAAATGGAGACCTACATTCGTAGTTTCGGTTACCCTTTAAGAAATAAAGCAGCCATACCCTTCGACCAATTGTTAATCTCACTCTATTTAGAACCACCGACCAAGCGCCCCAACAACCTATTTAACTTACTTACTTATTTATCGGGCGCTCCGACCACTGCAGCCTATGTTACACCATTTCTTACTATTTGTTCGCAAAAAAACATCGTATTTACATGAAGCATAATCCTCTATCGACCCATATCCCTACATCACACATTCGACACAAAACCAAAACCCTCACACAACGAACGGTCGAATTTTGAGAAGAAAAAAAACGGCAAGTGCAAAAAACAATGTGCATGAAAAATCAATACAAGAAACACTCGAAAATGACGAACGCGCTGCACTTGAAAAGTAAAACAAAACAATCCCGTGTGCACCGTGCGCTCCTGCGGACGCCGAATGGGAAAGCGCATAAGAGCTGTTGAGACTACCCGGGTTCACCTTGCCGCAGCCGGGAATGCGCTCGCAGGAAGCGCTTGGGATTCGGTTGTGAAATTAAAAATGCACCGGTGCCCTGCTCTCCAACGAAACACACACACACACACACACACACACACAAAGGGCTAGAGAGAAAGAATTCGAAAAATAAATACACATCCCGCGCTGTATTACAGTCTATGGAAATCCGAAGGTAAAATGCTCTGAACATCAAATAATAAATAATACTTAGTGCTAAAATAGATTCAAACGATGAAAACCTCCTAAAGCAACGGTTGGATTGAATGGAATGGAGTTTTTTTTACACCTTTTTATAGACAATTGGATAAGTTTTTAAGAGTGGCGGACCAAGCTACTGATACTTATGCCCAACGGTGACGAAGAAGTGGATATAGCTGCTAAGCTATATCTTTAGGACCTATTTCAAACCGAATCATTCGTAATGAGGGGGTTAGATATAATTTTAAGTGAAGAAAAGTACAAAAAAGTGCTAATAATATTACACAAAATATACAAAAACAAATCTTTGGCTAAAATAAGAGAAACTAATACCTTCAATTTTTTCGGTTTTTAACATTTATTGACTTCATTTTACATTAAATTAATTCCCCACAAGAAGTTTCCTTCTTTATTACTCTGTGATATATCAGATCTCGGCCCTCCGCTCAGAGCTTCAACAAAGTCAACAACTATCTTTTTAGTTTTGATTAACCTTTGTCCCAAATACTAGCTCCGGTAAGCAGAATCTCTGTAGTATCTGAAATATCAATAGCACTTGTTTTTGTCATCTCTTTCTTAACGTCACTCTTAATTAAATTCTTCTGCCTGCGTGTTTTGATCGATTTGTTCTATACGTGTGTTTTGTGTGTTCTCATCCTCATTCGCTGTGTGTTCATTTTTGAGTTTGTATTCAGAGGTGATATTAGGATTTAGCATTAGAAAATTATAATTTTGATTGTAAACTTCTATAGGTGCTTAGCTTTATTATGCAATATGAAATAAATTCAGCCAGAATGTCTGCCTTTGCTAGAGAGAAATGATCTAGATGTTGATACCGGTCCTGTCGTGTGAAGAACAACGCCGATATTACAACCACCGAGGCGTAGTTGTTCCTATCTGATCTTCCATTAACTAGACACAGAAGATTTTGTATCGTGTCAACAAATCTGACATTAAATCAGCCACTCCCGTATTGATAATTGAAATTGATTCAATATCAGTATGATGGCGGAATGCACTGACTATCATACTTCAATAAATTCATACAGAAGCGTTGATTGATGCGCCTGTACTACTACAATAGATTTTTAAGAAATTGTATGGTTCCATTAGCAGTCCGGTAATAAAGTTTGGGCTTTTATGCATCCAGCTTCTAAGTATTATTTCACTTAGAAAAAAACACATAGAGTGCTGAACCCGGGCAGTAGAGTTCTATCCATCCTTATGTTCCCAGCAGCGAGTCGAGCTAATCTGCGCTGAATAAGGATGTTCAAACTAATTAATCGTGCTCTTGCACACATCTACCAAGATTTCACCTACTACATGAATAAATGTTTACTGAATACTTGTCACCAAATAACATATGTACTGTAAAAAAAGCTTTTACAGCTTTAATTTCAAAAAGTTTCAATTTTGTCTATATCTCACGCAAGCATTTCAAGCCATAATCATTTTCATATCAACGTAAATGACAAGAGCTTCCTAAATCGAAATTGAAATGGAGACCTACATTCGTAGTTTCGGTTACCCTTTAAGAAATAAAGCAGCCATACCCTTCGACCAATTGTTAATCTCACTCTATTTAGAACCACCGACCAAGCGCCCCAACAACCTATTTAACTTACTTACTTATTTATCGGGCGCTCCGACCACTGCAGCCTATGTTACACCATTTCTTACTATTTGTTCGCAAAAAAACATCGTATTTACATGAAGCATAATCCTCTATCGACCCATATCCCTACATCACACATTCGACACAAAACCAAAACCCTCACTCAACGAACGGTCGAAATTTGAGAAGAAAAAAAAACGGCAAGTGCAAAAAACAATGTGCATGAAAAATCAATACAAGAAACACTCGAAAATGACGAACGCGCTGCACTTGAAAAGTAAAACAAAACAATCCCGTGTGCACCGTGCGCTCCTGCGGACGCCGAATGGGAAAGCGCATAAGAGCTGTTGAGACTACCCGGGTTCACCTTGCCGCAGCCGGGAATGCGCTCGCAGGAAGCGCTTGGGATTCGGTTGTGAAATTAAAAATGCACCGGTGCCCTGCTCTCCAACGAAACACACACACACACACACACACATACACAACGGAAGGGCTAAAGAGAAGTAATTCGAAAAATACATCCCCTCCCGGCGCGGTATGGGCATAATGAAAATGAAAGAGCCTGCGCCCGGGAAAGGGGGGATGAGATGAAGAAGGGCTCTGTTTTAATGCTTACCTCACCGTGCGAGACACGTCGATGAAATTTGAGCCCGGTAAAGGGTGCCCTGAACCGAGGAATAATGCAAGGCATTGCAAAAGGAAAAGTATTTGCCAAGCAGTTTGGGACGGCAGCAGCAAATGTGTACGCTTTTCATCGTTTTCCGATCTGCTTCTCTGGCGCTTTTTGAAGGATTTTTTCTCCCTCTGTTGTGCACATCACGGAATGCAACGGAGACGGTATGCAAATATGGATACAGTGTTGCCGCAACACTCACACTACCAGAACGCACCAGGACGCGCCCGCTCGAACGGAGAAACGGTGGGCGATTTAAAAAGGGCATGAATAATTTTTGTTTTCTGTCAAACACGGGCCTCGGTTGCCTCCCGGTTGGTTTGATGGAAGGAAATATCCTTCGACCACGTCGTCGCACTTCCGCAGACCGCGAACAGTGTGACCGCGTACGGCAACGCGGAAGAAAGAGCTGGGGTTTTGATGTCCTCATACCATGCTGCTTGTTTATGTGTGTGGGTGTTTTCATGCATCCCTTTCAGAGTCTGCATTGCTGGCGCACTACACAAACGCATGTTGTCAGTGTGGTGGAATTCTCTCATAATTATACCTCCCGCCTTCAGTTAAAGAAAGCGGGCCCAAAGAAAAGGGAAAACATATAGGGGCACCACCGTTGCATTTGCCGTGCGACATGGCGGGCGAGTGCAGCCGTAGGAAAAATGTACCTCAGGCTCGTGCCATTAGCAGCAGATGAATGGAGCTCGTGTGGCGCGTATGCTTGGTTGTCTTGTTTAAACCATTCCGTCTGAGAGACCTTTCAGTTATTAAAACACTGTGAGGCAGACGGGAGATTGGTATGAAGCGATGAACATGACTATCGTGAAAGCTACGATGGTAAAGTTGAACATAAGTTATATAAACATGCGATTCGAATACATAAATTTCTCAATTTATTGTATATAACCATAGCTAGATTTTTATGCTTTAAATTTAGACTACCGTTGAATGTGAGTCATGGAACAAGGATCGTCTGTCAAGGATCGCATTGTGGAGTGACTTTTGTAAGTAAGTCACGTAAGACCTACGTGTCCTTCTAATAAAAAAGAAGCAATCTTAATCGTACTATATTACTATCGGTACTTTAATGTTATCAAAGTTAATTTAAATAGATTCAAAATTGATTATGATTGTCAAAGAAATTCTTCACAAGTATAATCACCGATACGTTATAAAAACTCATGATTCCTCAATTTAATGATTATATTATACGCTTTCGCTTTTTCTCAGTAAGTTATCGATATACATTGACACTATCTTGTTGTGGCAAAGAAGAAAGAAGAGGAAGATCCCGCCACCACCACACACCACCAACATTGTCCAGACAAGGTACAAGGGCAGTTCGACGGAGAGTTTACATGTTACGAAGACAGATTGGCCTCCTAGCTCTCCCGATTAGGATCAGCAGGGAATTTTTGTTTAGTGCTACATGCTAACCAAAATAAGGGATTATAAAATATTCATTTCAAGAATCATTTCAAGTCAATTATCGATGTAGTATGGAAGGATGCATCTATTCAGCTAGTGCATGTCACAAATATACAAAATATACTAACAGACCCATTGACTTATATGCGTATGCAAAGTCAGACGCTCTGAAAAAAACATACAGAACGAATCGAACATGCCAATTTAACCAATTTGTCTGATTCCCAGCAACGATACACTGATCTTGGCAGTTAATTTTTCACAAAACGTCATGTATACATGTATTTTTGCGGTTTATAGCCTATGAAAATAAACTGCACATCAGTACCGAATGTAATCAGGGTGTGGTTTGATGCTGCTGATGATAACAACTCAATGTAAGAAAACCAATTTGATAATTAACATTAACTATTTACTGCTATTTGATTTAAGCTATTTGTTGCATAATATATTTTAAATCTTTATTATGTTGCGTGTTTTTTCTTTATTTAATAGTTAATGCCTATTTCTTTACTACTGAGTATGCTTGTTTTTGTACATTAAGTTATGAGGCATTAGTAAAAGATTGAGTTATTGGAGGATAAATAATTTCTCATTCTCTTTTTCATTCCTATGTTCTTCTTACCGAAAGTTTAATATATGTTTTAAATACTCATAAGACTAATAAGAGAAAGGCGAGTGAAAGCTTAGCAGAGGGCAACAAATAACTACCGAAAGCGTCTTTATCCATTCACTCACTGTATTTTGATTTTAATTCCTGCTCCGACTAACTCTCTCTTAGTGTGGCTTGTATCAAACCGAGTCCAAATAGAACTGTTAAACAAAAATATGTATTATGCTTTCCAAAGGTTGTCCAATATCTATTATTGAGCCCCAACATTCGTAATTCAAAGTTGATCGTAATGTTCATGCAAACACACTAGTTTGTTCATAAATTCATTAACCAATTTCGTACAAAGTATCACTGCCATTAGCACAAACTTCTTCACATCCATGGCCATGAAAATAATTTCACAGCGAATTCACACTATCACTGTCAAAACAAAACCTAAAGCATCTTCATAGAAAATGTTCAGACGAGTCGTCCCTCTTATCAATGTGCCCTGCCGCAAGTCAGCAGCAGTGGCAGCATCTCCACCAGCAAAGAAGTCGCGTGTTAATGGGTACTGAAATGCATAGCACTGAGAGAGAGACACAGGGAGAGAGAGAGAAAGAAAAAAAAAATCAGCGCCGGAATGAAAAGTATCTACATTTGCTGACATGCTGTCAAGAAAGTACGGCGGGTGTATGTGTGCGTGTTTGTGCGAGTGGGTGGTTGTTTTGCATTTTCTGCGGTCGTTAGCATTGCGTGTGACAAGCCAAACGTCGGACGGAAGCAAACGACGGAACCAAAAAACTCTTCAACATCGGAAAGACTTCAAGTGCTCTTGAAAAACGAACACCATGCCAACGACGGAGATGCCGGAACGGCGACCGAAGGGTCTCGCCCGCCTCGGTCCGATAATGCGTCAGGCGGACCGTTGTGCTGCTTTTATGTAAAGCGTTCGCTGGTGGAACCCGGGGAAACGAACCCAAGCCATCACCGGTAGGCCCAGGGATGTCGATGCTGTGACAGTTGGTTCCAGGTTTCGGTATCGTCCAGGCTTCTGCCCGGGTGTGGCCACTTAATGCGATGGCAGCTACACTATGTGAAGGGTTGTGTCAAGGGACAATGCTTGCAGGCCTATGTTACACATTGGCACATGTTTACTCGGTTTCCGTTGCGCCGAATTTGTTCGTAAGAGTAGCACTTGTAGGCTTTCCAAATTATTTCATTTCACCTATGATATTTGGAACATGTAACGTTGGAAAGAAATATAAAAGATTCATTTTTATGTCTAGATGAATGCTGTTTCGTATAAGATCTTATCATTATGGGTAAATATATCTTGCGTCTATTTTTTTTTAGTTTTTACCTGGAATTTATTTGAACAATAATCCTTCATGAAGATGATTTAAGTGCCTGAAAAACTACTTAAAACCACTTTGAAATTTAAACAGGCATGGATTAAAGATAAACCAAAAAGGATTACCACTTTTATAAGCATCACCACTTCAAAAAGCTATAACTACCCGCCATTATCCGTTTACTTACGACTTTCGAATTTTAAGAACAAGGAACTAGACACTTTTTTATTGCAATTACCATTAACAATGAAAGGAAAGGCCAAAGAGTTTCCTTAAACTAAGTCAAAGGATTTATTTGCATCAGATGGTTTTGTATCGTTTGTAAAGGATTTATTTGCATCAGATGGTTTTGTATCGTTTGTACTATCAGCCATGCTTTTCAACCCCAGTAGAAACCTTATTGAAAGTACGACGAAGCAACAGCGAAACGTTCAACCGTCGCAGCCACGATGTTGCTTTTTGTAGTTCAGAACGCCCCGAAACGCACGGCACAGGTACGTTCTTGAAGACGTGTGACTTCCGGCGGGTTTGAACGAGGGAAGCACGGCGAGGAACAACATCCGCACGTCACGAAGCTGTCGGTACCGGTGTCTTCGTTCGCTGCCGACACCAACACCACTAGGTACATTGCATTATTACGGTCGCGATACGTGTAATGTAAATTTATGAGATAACGAGATGAGGGTCGCCCGGTAGCCCATTTGAGAGAAGAATGCCGTTAATCAACATTTTCACGTACTGACAAAGTGACAGCGGAAACGGCTGTCCCTGACGGGGGCATGAATCCAATTTCAGTCGCACACGTCCGGTGATGGATTTCAATACATTTGAGAATTGTGGTGCCGTGATCCGTGCGCTACCGGTAGGTGTGGATCATGTTTTCAGTCATGATTCTTTTTCTTGTTTTTTTTTTTATTCCAAGCTCACAGGTGAATACTGTTAATGTGATGTAAATCTTTTCTGTGCATGTTATTTGAAACGAATAGGAAGAATAACAATGTTTAAAACTAACTAACTAACTAACTCAACTTTTTAATAAAGTTAAGAGTATCATCCTCGAAGATGACTGCAATGAGTTTCAGTGCAATGAGTCATCAGATTATGTTTTATAACTAGGTTAGACATGATATGAAATGATGCGATGAGCTTTGGTGTCTTATTTCTTATTTCAAGAATCAAATAAACAAAACAAACTCAACTCAATCATTTTCTGCTCTATACTCCTGTCCTATCATATAAGCTGTCAGATTATTCGATGGAACCAGTTTAGACAGTATAGCAGCTCGTATTGCCAATCTGCGATTTAATTTTCATGGAGCACATATAGAAAGCAGTATTAAACCTGATTACTATTACTTTATGATGAGATTGAGGTATAATGTTATTAAAACTCTGACGAGGACTGCTTGACTTATTTTTCCCTGGTCGCGTTTTCTACTGAGCGCAGAGCTCCCTTCCATTTTCAAGTACACCAAGATCCATCTAAGAAACAACATTCACCAT
>KZ067125.1:33730-51129 GCA_002091845.1 Anopheles cracens | reverse complement strand
CATGTGTGGACTTCAATGACGCTGATCGATGACCTTACTTTTGTGCTCGACTCGCAAGGCTCCGATGGGCTGATAAAGTCGTTTCAATCTGTCCACATAGACAGGAGAGGAAGACCCACACTGCGATAGATAGAGGGTTTGAAATCTTCCTAAGTCATCTATCTATCCCGATTTATCCAGAACAATAAGAAATAAGCGATTGGCTGATGACGGATTTTATTTTATAATAACGAAGTCATAATTTATTTAATAATAACTGCATTAAGAAGCCAAAGGTTCATAATCCTAATGTTCCACTATACTATTTACAACAATGAAAAACACCATTAAGTACATAACAGAAGCATAATTTTCAAAGCAAACATTTTGGGAAATAGAAGGCATCAAATACCCAATCAAATTCATAATTGCTTCAAGGTTCTTAGTGAAATCAGTTAAACAGTATGGCTCAATGAGCCGTCGAACAAGACATCGAACAAGACAAACACGGACCAAATCCGTAATTATATGGAGGTGCTCCATCAGACAGCATCAGACATGCCAAACAAACAAGACATCGAACAAGACAGTTTGATTCTGTCTGGCATGTCTGATGCACATCTTGAAGCTGTATACACCTTGCGATTTCATCCTGTGTGTTCGTATGATTACATTCGTAAAATTTGGATCGTTTTTGGTGGTTGTTGTGAAACAGTGTACTTAAAATATCATTAAAATTAAAACCAAATAACAGAAAACAGTGTTGACGTGACAGTTCCGCACGACTGCTGATAGAGCACCTTTCGAACAATATCGTGTTTGTTGTGTTTACCCGACGCTTGCGTGAAAAGTTACCATCATGTTACCTTTAAAATGCCCAACTTAAATGTCTTAAAACAGCTGTTGCTATCCAATACAACAGATGGAAACTTTTTCAAATTACACAAGAGCAACTTAACCCCATTTCGAAAATGTCCTGAAACGGTTCAATCTATCTCTTAATTAAGCTAAATGGTTTCGAAGTTCGACAAAGCTCAAATTTATGGCCACTTCCAGCGTCACGCACTTTCGGCGAATCGAAAGTGTGTACGCATCCGATGTTAACGAGAGGCCCGTTTTTGTGCTCCGGCTGGCCGTGTGTTTTATTTTCCGTTGGCTCCTTGGGGGCAGCGCGCTTCGATGTGCTTGGCTTGGCAGCATCCGAGCGCCGTGGAAAGTCACGTCGATGTTTTCGTTTTTTTTTTCGTTCTCGTTGCTTGGTTTCGTGTTTTCGATCCACGACCACTGCCTTTCCCCAACACCAGTGACAGCATGAATAAATGAGCGCAGCGGAACAACGCACGATGGCAACTGAACTGTATGGGTCTGATGTATGCGATTCTTCTTTCTATCGGTCGTCTTTACGTGTCAGCTACCAAGTCTCAACTCTCTGGAAGTAAGAAACAAATACACTTTTAAAAAGGTTTGGCATAAATTCTATAACCGAATTAAATTTAACCATATTTTTTGCAAAAAATATTTTGCACTTGTTACTAACTAACTTGTTGCTTGGAAGTAATGCCGAAGAGAAAGAAGAAAAAAGCCCACTTTTTTATACAAACTATTCTAAAATTCGATTGAAATACAGGAACTTTTAAACGACCTCGAATAATGTGGGCCTATTTTAAACCGATTTTTCAAATGCATCATGACTCGTATAATGTGCTTTTTAGGCAATAAATAGGGAATTTCGTATATTTAGATTTTTAGTATTGCTTTGGTAGCATGTTTTGGTTCCATTTTTACGACATAAAGCACACATAAACATAACCTATCGAACCATGTATAGCAATTCCTGATCCAACACTTGCAAGGTATATGAAAAATACCTAAAGTAGCCGGAAAATTGTTTTTTTGCGATGTGAGCCGTTATCAATGTCCCACCGAGCTTGGCATACTTAAGAAATGTGACATAATGTATTAAAAATATGATTCCTGTCGAAAGCTATGGCCCGACCCCCTTTTCGATACGAAAGATTTGATTCTGACGTTAAGATTTAATTACGACGGTATTTAATTCTGAAGTATCGGTATTTGAGTTAAGGTAGGATAGTCTTGGTTTGGATAAGTTAAGCGCGATAAAATAGCGAACAACATTGGAAACGCAGCAGCTCCTGTTGCTATTATCTGCTTTAAAAGAAACAAACATGTGTCTGGTTTAGTTGCAATCAATGCTGAAATAGCTGCATGAAAGTTCCAGTTGGTGTTACCAGCTTACAATAAAGATCAACCACAAAGCTTTTATTGCATACACCTTTCGTGGCAAACAGAAGCATTGCTTACCGCTAAACACACGGAAGTGTAACCTGCTAAATAAGAACCGGATAATTATATAACTCGGAAAAATATTAAAATTATCAAAATAAATTAGGTTTGGAAGAATAATTCCGAAGACCTAAACAAAGATCCTTGCTAATATTACACAAAGCATTTGCTTTCTTTTCCCAAAGAATGAGCATATGATGAGAGACAGTCTTAATATTATTTCTCACTTCTCCAAACTAAACAATGTATCATTTTAACCGTCACGGTATGTTTTCAAGCTTACAAGCTCTTTACTATTGAATAGGCTTCCTTAAATTTTCATCCACCTTTCGTAACACTCACAACGAACTCATCTTTAAAGACGCCGTGGAACAATGCATAACGTGGCTCACGCTCTACCACGCACCATTCCGGAAACCAAATGTCCTGTTTTTATTTTCACTATTCTCGTATGTCCGGCACGAGCCGCACGCACTCGCTCGCCCACGCCATGTTTTCGTGGTTTCCTGTTGACCATAAAATTTGACACCCGCCGGAAGTCAAAAAAGAAAGGAAAAGTGAAGACCGCTTTCCGGAACGAATGCTTCTTGTCAGCAGAATCTCGGAAGGCCGCCTGCCGGCCAGTTTCCTTTTTCCAATCGTAAACCGGTACCATCCGGGGCCTCCGTCCTGCTCATTCCGTTTTCATCCTTTCTCCGATGCGTATGCGGGATGCTGACTAAATCACTGTCATCCATCGTGTGCACCATCAAACCATCGGTAATGGTCTCCGATTTTCCGCTCGCGGACCACTGCGAGCCGGTGAATCTAAACTTGGTCGAAGGAAGAAAGGACGAAAAATAAGACCGATAAACGAAGGAGGACTGAAATCCTCTGCGTGTACGTGCAAGGTACTTGAGAAACGTGCAAAATCCGCTTGCTTCTCAGACACAGGATGCGGTAATAGATTAGAGTGTCGATAAAACATTTGCCGTGAAGGCCATGGAGCTTCTTTGAACGGTATGCGTCTAATTAGGATTTATGCGATGCTTATTGATTTCCGCTCGGTAAAAGTAGAACATCTGGGCGACTATTGGTTAGTGTGAACGCGTAGTTAAGACACATATATAATAAAAACTGTTGTGGGTCATTACATGCAATCAGTGTACTATATACTATCAACTAAATTAACCATATTAACCTTCATTCCCATTTGGCCATAAAAATAACCTTTTTGTCAATAGACAACTTCTACTACGCTTAAGGCATGAAATTCTGAAATTTTTATTTTAGGTCCTGGACTACTGCCCCTATATGTCATTTAATGGAATTTGGGCTCGAAAATTTTTTACGTATAGTTTTCAATGTTTTTTTTTTTAAATTTTGGCGTCGGCGTATTTTTAGTTGAGAGGGGCTGGGGAGCAAACGGAAGGGGGTAGGGTCACAAACTCGACGGATTATAAAACTAGAATAGTTTGCGCACAACTGGTGAAAATTTCAGCCCAA
Source organism: Anopheles cracens (assembly GCA_002091845.1). Lineage (NCBI taxonomy): Eukaryota > Metazoa > Arthropoda > Insecta > Diptera > Culicidae > Anopheles > Anopheles cracens. The sequence goes on along the minus strand of KZ067125.1, from coordinate 47,361 downwards.
TCGGCCAACAATTGCCAAAAATAGCCATGTAGGTGTCAATTGACACCATGATTTGCACGAAAGGAGTAAAAAGTTGTATCTCAGAAATTTACGGATTTTAAAAATTTTAAAAACTCTTAAAAAATACTTTCCAAAAAAATAAGACTATAGGTGAAAACCGTTTTGTCCGTTAGTGTTAAATACCTCAGCGCTAAGCATGTAAGAGCATGTAAAAAATAACGTGTTAGCTTATCCATTGTTTAATGTGCCCATTTTTGGGTGATTATTAACGCATGTTTCACATTCATTACCATATAAGATGACATTTTCATTTAATCTATAACTATCGATATTTGCGGTATACCTTTTCTTACCGAGAGCGGTGGAAGATGTGGAAAATATGGTGATTCGAATTCTTAACGCAAATAGGAGAATGTGGTTTCAATTGACACCTTTGTAACGTTTTGTAACACTTTTGTAACTTTTACTTCGATGGTATGAAAACATAGAATATTATGGACTTGCTATTATCATTGTTAAGGATATAATCTTGCAAATTTGTTTTTTGTTGGTATAAATTTCTGAAATACAACTTGTTACTGCTAACAGTCAAAAGTGGCGTCATTTGTTGACCGATTGGGCTGATATTTCCACCAGATGAACTATGCTAGATTTACAATCTGTCCAGTTTGTGATCCAATATTTCTACATGTTTTCTTTCAAGTTAGGTAAGGAGTTCAAATAAAGCGAAAATCCTAAAAAAAGTTTTCACAAAAAAAAACATAAAGAATAATTATGTTTGATGCCCGGAAATCATGTTCTGTCATACAGGGGTAGTCAATAGAAGAAGAAGGATTAAATAAGGAAATTGATGTTTGACAATTGCATTATACGATGTACTTATATAAGACATAATTTATATGTTTGTATCAACACATAGAAGAGCATACTTTTACCAGCTGGCCAGATGCGATATTTTCACGTGCTTTTTGCACAAAGTGATGCAATGTAACACCGTTCAAATGTTTCGTGTCCATATACGTACCACCGCATGCGCTTTTAATAAGGGAAAAATAAAATAGTAACATTTTGCTCAAACATATCCAGCCAGCTAATTGAAAAACAATTCCGAAATATTGTATTCTGCACTATAGTTCATATTTATTTTTCCTGCGATATTTTCACGTGCTTTTTGCACAAAGTGATGCAATGTAACACCGTTCAAATGTTTCGTGTCCATATACGTACCACCGGATTCGCTACGCATAAGGGAAAATAAAAAAGTAACATTTTGCTCAAACATATCCAGCCAGCTAATTGAAAAACAATTCCGAAACATTGTACTCTGCACTATAGTTCATATTTATCTTTCTTATTGATATTGGGCTTTGGAACTTTCGGCATGTTCGGCGAATCATACCGCATTGGCGGTGGCTTATGGGTTTGCATATTTTTTGCTATCTCTACCACCGGAGCCGATTGAGGGCAGGACTGTCCGAGTATTTGTAATTCCTTTGCGCACCGTTTGAGAATATCCAGATCTTTTTTCTAAAAATTACAGACAGAGGATTAAATAACTGCACATTGTGCTATTAGTGTGCGATCACAACTTACAGCCCCGGTGTTGCACAGATCCACCGATAGCTGAGCGTTAGTCAACGGAACCAGGCAGCGTACGGTCCAGTCCCTGCTTCGTTCATCACATTCGTAGATCGGGAACTGCGAGGCAAAAGAGCGAGAAAAAATATGTATTTACCAACGTATTTCACATTGCTGATCTTTTTTCTAAAAATTACAGACAGAGGATTAAATAACTGCACATTGTGCTATTAGTGTGCGATCACAACTTACAGCCCCAGTGTTGCACAAATCCACCGATAGCTGAGCGTTAGTCAACGGAACCAGGCAGCGTACGGTCCAGTCCCGGCTTCGTTCATCACATTCGTAGATCGGGAACTGCGAGGCGAAAGAGCGAGAAAAAATATGTATTTTCTAACGCACTTCACATTGCATCACCCAACGATCTCACCAGCTCGTCATCTATGGAGCGTTGATCATTATTCGACCTTTTTCCACTGACACACGCACAAACTGTCAGCACGGCAAGTAAAACGACAACCAAACATTCTTCACTTCGCATATTAAGAACAGATCGCTTAGCAAGGCGTACGGGAACTGTCACTGTCGATGGCTAATCGTCGATGGACATGGGTGACGTGTTTAAATGGGGAGGTCACACCACACCGATATGTACTGTTTAACCAGTTGGCTGGAAAAAGAAATCTACCCCTGGAGAGAAGCGCGACCATTGATGTTTGTTCGGAATGTGTGCAGCTAAGTAAAACGATCAAGCAGAAGAAAAACGCTAGTCAGCTAATGAGATTAGGTTTAAGTCAGTTAACCTTTCTCTGCAATTATACGTGTATTATATTGAATTATTGCTGGATGTTATAAGATTAGTATCCGTTCTTATCTTATTTTAAATTTACGGATATACTTTTTCATGGTAAAAACTTCGGTAAAAATAGATTTATTTTTGATTTTGTGTGGATTTTTCTCTGTAATCTTTTACCCACTCCAGTATTCGAAACACCAGATGAGGTAATTCAAGAACATCCTTCTTTGCAATGCTAAGTCATATGAATGTATATGAAATAATGCGGAAAGACTTATGACCGAACCCATTATAAATGTGTTAAAATGTACAGAGTGTATTTTTTCTGATATGATTATGATTATGATATGCTACTACTCAACTAAAGTTTAAATCATTGTTTTGAAATAGTTTTAAGTTTGTTTCGCGTCTCTATTGGTTAAAAGCTTTTACAAAAGCTTAAAAGCATACAAGTTGCGTTCAACGTTGCATACAAAAATTCCAGCAGAAATGTGCTTTTGTTTACACCATCGGTCAAATGGATCGAACGCTCCCAACGATTCAATTGGGTGTAAATTGACACTTTAAATACTCCTTTTGCTTATTTTTGCAAAATATTATTGCAATTATTATTAATGTGTAATTTTTTAACCCAAATTTCATGCACCGGTTCCTATATACTGGGTACGGGATATTTACGCCTTTTCCATGAAAGCGACGGTGATAGTTTCGGTGATCTAAATGTAAATATCCACATTCTTCCAGTTGTTTTTATCGCTCCAGCACGTACATATCGAGGCAAGCATCAGTCGAGAAGCTGTCCCAAGTTATTTACGTTTTCAAATATTTTGCTCTAATCAGTTTTTTCTAATGGGTCAGCTACATAACACTGAGATTGAATTATAACTCCAATAAATACTAAATCTTTAAATTCAATAACGTCATTTGTAATCTGCATGTCTTCAAGACATAATCATATAATCATAATCATATCAAAGCACTTAGAGCTATAAAAAATAATCTTTCAGAGTATTTATAAGCTGAGCCAAAGCATTGGGTTTTTTATATCGATACACTCGATACGCTCGACGTACGGCATAACTTTCAAAGACAATAGATTACATCTACGTCAGTTATCAGATAAACTCACCAAAGCGCTTCATAATCGTGTAGTAGTACAGTCGAACGGAGAGATTATCAACCGTTGATATTTTGCAGTCGAAGTAGATTTACTGCTACGGCTATTCTATTGCAAACAGTAATCTCCGGATTACCGCGTTATCGAACATATAAAAGGAAGGTTTTGATTAGCTGAGTCTGGCAGTATTCCGGGTTCTGGACGGCTTGAACGTTAAGTAGGGAAGATGGTGATTCTACCGCTCGCAGTGGTTTTCGTGTTTGTTGGACTAGCTTACGGTGTGTAAACTGAGCCGGACCGCAAACGGTACCTATTGTTTTAATGCATTGTTCCTTCTTTCCAGCTGGCCCCATCGATCATGTCAAAATCGTCAACGGAACGGATGCGGCGATTGAGGACTACCCGTTCGTGGTATCCCTGCGTGGTGGCAGTGGTGGTCACTCGTGTGGAGGTAGTATCTTGAACAATCTCTGGATTCTGACGGCAGCACACTGTGTCGACTATACGACGCCACTGACACAAACGGTTCAAGTCGGAAGAACAAACATTTCGCGTACAGTCGATGAGTCCGTGTTCGCGATCGAGGATGTCGTCATACATTCGGGTTATAATCCTGCAGACAGCTACATCGACGATATAGCCCTGCTAAAGCTGCGCAAACCGCTGGTATTCAGTGACCAGGTGCGTCCAGTGCGGCTGCCGAAACGGTTCTTCGAGATCGATACGCTGTCATCGAACCAGGTGACACTCATCGGATGGGGACGTAACGCATCAGAGGGACCTGTGCAGACGACATTGCAGGAGATCGACTACTACGCGGTACCCAACGACGAGTGTAATCGCATCCACGGTAATCACATCTACCCGACACAGATTTGTGCGGCCGAACCAGGTGGTGGAAAGGGCCAATGCAGTGTAAGTTGCCTAAAACGAGCTTATAATGACGGTGTGATTATCCTTACTTGCAGTATGTTTTAATACGTGTCTTTGCTTTTCCTGCCTTCTAGGGAGACTCTGGGGGTCCTCTACTCTTTAACGGTTATCAGGTGGGGATCGTTTCCTGGAGTATCAAACCTTGTGCCGTAGCTCCATATCCGGGCGTGCTGACAAAGGTTTCGCACTATGTGGACTTTATCAATCAACATGTGAACGAATACAATGCTTAACCATCTCTACATCGTAGATCCACTACTATGCGTTATCTTCATACCAGATCCGTAAATGACGTAGTTTGCGATGATAACGCGTTAATCGGTGTTGTACTATGCACTCGAAAATACGTTTCACGTCCAAATCAAAGCAGTTCAATAGTCAATAAAGAAAGTGACATGCGGATTTAATTGTTTATTTTAGACAATAACGTTATCGCTCACGTAGTATTTGTATCATAATTCCCTTTGGATATTGAATCCAAAAGCTTACTTTGAAACAAACCATACTTATGCAACATCACCACACACGTTTTATCTTGCTTGCGAAATTATCTTTCAAATTTATGATGTAACGCCCTGTACAAGGTGGTTAAAGTATTTCATCCAATATATATTTCACATATTCCTTTTCGTTTTGTATAAAACTTTTTTACAATGAAGCTGGGTCTCTTTTTGTTTTATTGTTGTAGTTAATAATTTTCAAATTAATAATGTGATGTAGTGGCAGCGGTGCTGTTCTTCACACGGCAGGACCTGTACCACAATATCATCTGGACCGTCTCCCCCTAGCAAGGAGTGTCTAACCGGCTATGGTGGAAAAACATTAGTCGAGTAAGGGAATGCTCTAGAAAAGTCTGTCAAACATCGACGAACTTTTGTCGTCATACAAATCTGGTTGTATTTGTCGGTGTCGTTTGTTTCATGAAACTTATTCTAGAGCAGCCCCTAAGCCGCATGTCGGCAGGCATGTTCTTCCGCGTTGACCGCGTTGTACGTTACACCAAAGAATTATAAATAAAGAAGAGCCCATGATAAAGCATGATATGCTTGATAAAGAAATGCATTGTACTGCCAAAGAGGAAGGTGTTATGCTTTAAGTATGTTAATCAAAAGTGGGTAATTTTTTGTTTCTGTGTTGCCATTTCAACCGTATACCACTTTTCGATATCATTCAACAAGCAGACACAGTTACTAAAAGAGGAGATAAAAATATGAAAAGCATTCAATAAATCATAACACAATCGAATCAATTAGAAATTTTACCTTTTTTCATTTTTTTCAGCCTGGTATAGTTACGTGATCTTTATTCTAGATATCCGCTGAGCTACTGGCAAACATCTCACGGCGCGTCTTGACGACCACTTTGGAGCTCGCGCCGCGAACCGCGAGCTTCAGCAGTTTGACAGCTGTTTTAGAGCAAAATCCAAGCTCGCGACTAGAGATTTAGAGATATTTGCATATTGAAAAAGATATCTATACAATTGTTACTTGGACCCGAAAGCCAGTATGCTAGATTCTATATTTTAAAGCACGATTACCAATGTTGAATCCATCGCAGCAATCTTTGGATAAAAAGGCAAACCGTAGTAACCTGTGATAGTATTATATTCATTCGGGTAAACATATTAATACTGTTTTCTATTCAAATTTACGCTACTTAAAGGTGGATCGCAAGATATTTGGATGAAATTCAAAATTCTTTGGAACTAGTATATTAGATATTTGAAATTATATAAAGCTATATTTGAAATGAACCAGAAACCGGAGGATGAAATACAAAAAACGTCGGGTTCAAGTGATATTGATAGAGTCAATTCACAGTCCGACATTTGCTTCAGACAACCTGATAGCAGTAGAGATTCGGTTCTCTGTCGTATCTGCCAGAGTTCAAGCGACGATCTAAGGTAATACCTGGTAGGAATATTCAATGTAATGGCTTAAGTCATCATTTGCGCTGTACCGTTCTTACGGATATCACAAACTAAAATTCAAAAGATTGAATGAAGTAAATTGTGTCCTTTTGTTTGAAGCCTAATATCCCCATGCTTTTGCAAAGGCTCGATGAAATACGTACATCTAGAATGTTTGGAGCTCTGGTTGAACCGTTCCGGACTTACACGGTGTGAGTTGTGCTTGCATACTTTTCAAACACATGAAACACTTCGGTAAGAATATTTGACAGATAAAATTCTGTGCATGAACAAAATAAAAAAAATCATTCAAAAAATCAAAACCATTTATTTCCGAACATTTTGTTTACAGATACGGTTGCTGCGAATCGGTATTGGTGTGGTATCGCAATCCGGATAATCGAAATCTTCTAATAGTATAATGGAAATCTTCCATAGCTAGCATCGAACACGAAACTATAATTTCTTTTATTTCGTTTATCTCTTCCAGTCTGATCTACTAATTTATTCTATTTTGTCGTTCGTGTGCTTTATGCTAACCCTTGTCTGCATGCTAGTGCTACGCTTCCAGCACTCCGAACACGATCCATTCGGAGAAGAACTTGCAAACGGATATCACAAACTAAAATTCAAAAGATTGAATGAAGTAAATTGTGTCCTTTTGTTTGAAGCCTAATATCCCCATGCTTTTGCAAAGGCTCGATGAAATACGTACATCTAGAATGTTTGGAGCTCTGGTTGAACCGTTCCGGACTTACACGGTGTGAGTTGTGCTTGCATACTTTTCAAACACATGAAACACTTCGGTAAGAATATTTGACAGATAAAATTCTGTGCATGAACAAAATAAAAAAAAAATCATTCATAAAATCAAAACCATTTATTTCCGAACATTTTGTTTACAGATACGGTTGCTGCGAATCGGTATTGGTGTGGTATCGCAATCCGGATAATCGAAATCTTCTAATAGTATAATGGAAATCTTCCATAGCTAGCATCGAACACGAAACTATAATTTCTTATGTTTCGTTTATCTCTTTCAGTCTGATCTACTAATTTATTCTATTTTGTCGTTCGTGTGCTTTATGCTAACCCTTGTCTGCATGCTAGTGCTACGCTTCCAGCACTCCGAACACGATCCATTCGGAGAAGAACTTGCAAAGGTGGCAGTCATTTGTTTTCTATCTTTGGTGGTATGTATCAAAAATTTATGCCTGTTAAAAATGTTCGAATATGATACTCAATTAAATTATGATTTGTTTTTAGATGATTGCGTACTCTGCGAATGTCATTATAATCGCCAGGGATCATCTCTTGCCCTGGTATAGGTGTGTGATTTTTACGTAGACATCAACGCACACAGTTTTTCTCTGTGTGTCCGATTCCATACTATTTTTGTAGCACTAGCAAACAAAGCTCTAATGAACTAAAACGTGTAGTATTTTTGCAGATGGTGGAGATCGGCCAGAAATGTTCGATTATCCAGATTGGAAGTTATTGATTATCCAGCCGAAACGGTGTGAAGCCTAATGTTATGAAGTTGCTCGACAAAATTTTCAATGAAATGACAGAGAAATGTTGAAAATTTTCGTGCAAAATCACTACGACCACGTCGCAAGAAGTTTTGGCTGAACCAACAACGGTGCAAACGATAACATGATGGATGATGATTGTATAATAGAGGTGTACTTGTTTAATTGTAGTATACTTGAAATCCCAGCGCACTAGAGCATCAGAAGCACCAGAAAGGTGACGGATTTTTGGTTCCAATTTCATTTACTAATATTATTATTAACTATTATTTACTATAACTATAGCGATTCTTGTTTTTATTTATGGTCCACTCCAGGATTGCATCGTTATTATTTTTTTTTTTTAGCATTTCATACACTACATTTTGTGTTCGATTTCTGATTGTTTCTCCACACACGGAGTTACTCCGGAGTGAAGGGGTCTTAGACGGAGCAAGTACGATCCGACTAAAACCAGTGAGAACTCTGCCTTTAATGACGGTTGTTCTGATTTATTGCTAAAAATTGGTTCCTATTTATACCTTAAAACGATCATTTTTTATTCTTATTAACTAAGTTGAAGTAAGCACTTCTGACCGCAGTGTAAGCATTTCTCATTAAAGTTGTTTTGAACCGATCGATTGACGATCGGCTGTTGTTTTCGTGACCTAATTATACGCAAGACGTTTGCTTACGCTGGGCATTTTTTCCGTCGACGACACTGCCGCAATTTTGCTTTGCTGCAGCTCTCATTAAAACTCACTGGAAACCCTTATTACTTACGTGATTGGTTAGTGCGATGTTCGTTAAATATCCGAAGCAGAAGCGAATGCAACTCATGACACACAGTTGTCATAAGTAAACCAATACAATCAACTCATAAGCCGATAGATCTCATTTATTGAAACGCTTCGTCTTAAGTAATCCAAATTATTTTTTTTATTGCTCACTCTATTCGCTGTATTTTACGAGAACACTACTAAAATAACGTAGCTATTTAATTATCACTGTCAATGTAGATTTTGGCACAATATATCACGCACGCAGTTTACAATGCTTGAATGCTACATCGCATTATGAGCTAGTATTTGTACACGTTTGCTTTTGCTCTTCACGCTGCTGAAAGTTAAGTGCATCATACGTATCTCGATGCATCTCGGCTTCACTAATTTCTTCGTATATGTGATTTAGGGGGATTTCATTTGGATCTTTACAAACAGGTGCTTCATACCAGAAGGAGGTACTTTTCTCGGTGATCGAATCACCGACCGTTTTCGAAAGACGACGATAGAATGGCACGTGCATAATTTTCCGATACCGATTGTAAACCAATATGATAATGTTCGAAATGAGTACACCGACCGAAATTGTAACGACTACGTTTAGCTGTTTTGGTGTTGTGAACACAGGTTGTGAGATTGTTATTTTCTCACCATTCTGTTTAATCTGGCCTTGTCGATGTTCAAATGGTTTAACTGTCGAGCTGTCAACCGTGGTGCTGTTCTCTAAAACGCACGGTAAACCTTTCACTGATAGAATGTCGTATCGATGTGAGTATCTAAGAATATCAAAAAGCAACGGTCTTAACAAAAGACAACGGTTTAACCATGAGCATTGAAATGGATTATCATCTATTTGGATGTATTCAAAACGATGTTGAACTTGCATGTTGAGATTCAAATCATGAAGAAAGTTATTCGAAAGATCTAAGATGCGCAATAGGGGTGTCGTATCGAACGCATTCGGATCTACATAAGATATTCGGTTATGACTAAAATCGATCGTTTGTAAGGAGCTTCCAAACGCAAAAAATGATCCAGTGACTGCACGAAACTTATTATTATTCATCACTAGTATCACTAATACCGGTAGATTTGTGAGTTGTGTTGAGTTTTCTGCAAGTGAGTTTTCGGAAAGATTCAATAAAGTTAAGTACGGCATGTTTCGCACAGTAATGCTGCTAAGCAAGCATCGTACAATAGTAATATCTTGCAGCGCGATGTCTAGTTCTTTTGATGATCCTAGTGTGACGTTTGTCAGCTGTTTCGGCATTACATCAATAAAGTAGATTGTTTTCAATGCGGATGATATCGAATCAAACAACGTAGAAAAATCTGCCACTGTACTGTTTTTGATCTCAATCGCTGTAAGGTTTTCTAATTCACGGATTGTAAAATCTATTCCCGAACAGTTGTGTACGATCAGCTGCTGCAACTGCACGAGATTTGAAAGAACACTACGATCCATGTGCTGGAACTCGTCACCATATAGATATAACTTTTGTAGCACTTTTAGCTCTCGGAAGGTGTCTTCTCTCAAGTGTTTAATTTTGCACGCCATTATTTCCAACAGCAAAAGTTTCTTGAATCCAGCGAATGCATCGTTTCCCAGCGTTTGCAGGCAGTATCCATTCAGCGCAAGCGTGATTACGTTTTCGGGGAAACTTAAATACTTCAAACCCACACCAACACTGCCGTGTGCGTCGCTTCCATCCATACGGTAGCTGGTAACCTTACGGAACACTTTAGCTGAATGTATAGATAAGCTACATTAGATAGTAAACGTATTTCCTAGATATATAAAACTTAATCAATCAGAGCTTAGTGAGCTTGATTTAGAGCAGTTGAAATCAGACTTAGAAAAACTGATACTATTATTTCTAACTTATAAATTCATCCTCGCAACGTATATGAGAAGTGGGAAAAACGAGCAGGTAATTTAGGATTTTCGTAGTGGCGCACACGCGGATCTCTTCTTGACTTCTTACGTTCTGCCCTGAGCTGTCACTTTCCTGCTGTCACCTTTCTGCTGTTGATGGAACATGTACACTGTTCATGTACAGAGGAATAGGAACATTGTCAAACATATTTAGTATAATGTATTACTTTGTCCGTTTTGAATCTAAAAATATTTACCTTGCTTGTAGCCAAAATCGTAATAGGGAATTGGGTATTATGAGTAATAAGCACCACATGAGCTCCTAGGGTGATTTTGACCTCATATCCGCATCGCAAACACGATTAACGTATTTCTCATTAGTACGCAATGAGGATGTGCTCGATTGATATCGGATGCATGTTTTGCTGTTTCGTAGTTATGGCTTCCACAAGGACGAAGAAGCACCTTCTGGTTTCTGGTAGGTGGTTGACAAACTTGTTCGATAAAACGGAGGAGTCTTATGGCAAAGTTCAAAATTTTGTAGGTTTTTCTTCCATTTCCTCATTTTTGCACATGTTCGTTTCGGCTTGTAAAGCAACCTATTCACAAAAGAAGACGAAGAAAAAACATATTCTGAATGATCCGCTCTTCAACTCGCTCCTCAACAATAATTTACTTACCATTTCGACTTTCAGCTGCTTAATTGCCCCTCTGGTGTCTCCATCTTGATTTGGTGACTATTCTACGTTTCTGCGTTCTACGTTTGAAAAACTCTCGGTCATAGAATTCATAGAAATAAGATGTTGTTTGGAGTTCTAATACCTGACGAACGTTCCTTGCTCGAATATCTATAGTAACTTTTGTCTTTCTGTGCTGTAGTAAACTATTCTATAGCAATTTTATTTATCTATTCTATCAATGGATTGAGGTCTTTATCTGACGAAATTAACCCGATAACTTGAGTTTATGTCATCGAAGCCATTTTATTACTTAAACGTGGCCAATTATTAGTCATTATTAGTTGTTCTATTCTCTGTACCACAGCGACTGACTACTGTTTTCCCAAATTCGACTTCTGTGCTCTCTTGTTTACAAATATCTCGTCTCTCTTGCCCTCAAATCCAGTAGCATTTATGACTTATAGTTCTCGACTCTACAAATTTATGTCCCCACATATAGATAAGCTACATTAGATAGTAAACGTATTTCCTAGATATATAAAACTTAATCAATCAGAGCTTAGTGAGCTTGATTTAGAGCAGTTGAAATCAGACTTAGAAAAACTGATACTATTATTTCTAACTTATAAATTCATCCTCGCAACGTATATGAGAAGTGGGAAAAACGAGCAGGTAATTTAGGATTTTCGTAGTGGTGCACACGCGGATCTCTTCTTGGCTTCTTACGTTCTGCCCTGAACTGTCACTTTCCTGCTGTCACCTTTCTGCTGTTGATGGAACATGTACACTGTTCATGTACAGAGGAATAGGAACATTGTCACAAATTTAAGTACAATAAACAAATTTATTACTATTGAACTTTATACATTATTTATATTATATATTACGTCTAGAGGCAAACAGCAAGCAGTGGTGAACAAGTCAGGCACGCTGTATTTAGATCTTTCCGATTGCAGTCTTCGTCAGGTTGTTCTATTTTTTTGTTCCATTCTTGAAGTTATTTATAATTCATATGTTTGTAGAATACAAGCAGCCCTTGTTGTCCATTCAACAAACAGGCGTAATGGTTGCAGCAACATGCACGATATTCCCAGGGCTAATAGGATAAATAAGAAAACATATTTAGTATAATGTATTACTTTGTCCGTTTTGAATCTAAAAATATTTACCTTGCTTGTAGCCAAAATCGTAATAGGGATATTTCAGTATAATCGAAGAAACTTAAAAGTATATGTTTGCCTAGTCTTAATTTTTAAGCCTTATAATGAAAATAAATTATTCTCTTCCATTTAATAGGGCCTTTTCAAACTGGTTCAAAGAACCTCTTCGAATCGAGCTGGGTGTTGCTGCATCATTCTTTGATCCGCCACCGTTATGTTGTAAAAATCCATTCATAACATATTATTTCGCTAAAATACTTCAGAATTGTATTGAAAGAACACCGTTATCGTTTCAGGGTATGAGAATACGATTGAGCACTGCAGTATTAACTGGACAAGCACAACCACAAAAATGAGTCGATCGGACGATCGGAATTTTCTGGAAGCCAGAAAATACTGTATTCGGAACGGTGCAATGAATCAAGACGATTGGAGGTTTCTCTCTCCTCTCTCTTTCTCTTTTCTCTCTCTCTCTCTCTTTCTCTTCTCTCTCTCTATCTCTCTTTCTCTTTCTTGCTCGCAGTGATGTGTCAGGTCGGCTGACATTGCCTGGTCATTAATTGGTTTCAGGAAACCTGTCGAGGGTATTTTGTTTAGGATAAATGTCAGGATGACAATCACTGCATGCAAGATCAGGAATAGTAACATAGCACTCGTTATGTGCGTTCAGAACTCATCCCCTGTGACATTCTGTGTAACTTGAAATTGGTGGATGTTGGCATCACAAAAATAGTATACGAATTCGTAGGGAGGTGAATTAAATAAACAAAGACACTTCAGAACGGCCCGATGCATGAAACCAACGATAAGCGTGAGTCGTAAAACCTAAAACTGAACCACACAGGAGAGCAGGATAGCACGGCACGATCGCCGAGATAGACGAATATTAATGAATAGGCAAATAATTGAAAATGCACGAATGCACATGCACAGGTAGAAGAAAAGGGAAGAGGTAATTAAATCTCAAGTGCTTAGGACGCGATAACGCACGGATCGCGTAAGAACAAGTGATCGTTTATTTGGTTAGGACCACCTAGGGCAAAAATACGTATCATCCCACGCATGGCACTCACCCATACATCAAAACTCGTTTAGCGATTCTCGCTCATACCAATTAGGATTGTTAGTATATAAGCGGATTAAAATTGTCAATAAAGTTAGATTCAATTCAAACCTTATCGGAGAACGTCTCGACTTTCGAATGAAATTCCTTGACCTCTCACCAAGACTTGGTTGATTCTCACCCCCAGGGTTCTACCCACTATCCGAACTGCTTTTGCATTAGAATC
>KZ067125.1:11065-21739 GCA_002091845.1 Anopheles cracens | reverse complement strand
CCAAATGAATGTGTTCCATGAAAAACAAGTTGCCACGAACATGTGCCAAACCACTTAAACACTTTTGTTCTGGAAGCGTAAAAAAAACTCTCAAACTTTACAGTTTACTTCCATGACTTAAACTTTTATGAGTATAGGATCTATGAATTTAAAAACATGAAAAAATATAACTACTACATAAAACCACCAGTTTCCCCCCAGAGAATGAGACAAATGCCTTGCTCACGAATTCTGCACAACATTACACTCAGTTTCGCACTGTACTTGGATATTTAGATTAATATTTAAAACGACACGCAACACATTACGTCCACATTATCACACACTTTCAAACGCTATCCCACACATAGGTTCACTGCAAGTTATTAAAAATGGCACATTCACGCACAGCACTGCTTCATGGACTAGAGGCGAAAGACCTTATAGGTCAAAGCCTCTATAATAATTCAAACAACAACTGCTTCATGGTTTAAGCACAAGCGTTCACAATTGCAAATATCCACTAATACACTTACGAGCAACGCACAAACACCACTCAGCTCACCGGGTGCACGATCGGAACCAAATGCGCTCCGGGTTGTCCATGCGACGCGAACGACTGATCGCAGCAAACTGAGCATGCAGGACGATTGCGTCAGGCTTGTTGGCCTATCCAGGCTGTGGTTGTTTTCCTTTGGTTTTTGTTTTTCTTCTTTCTGCCAAGGGTAGACGACAGCAAAAGAAGCCTGGCGAGTGATCGTTGGGTATTCCTGAGTATGGGAAATTTACGGTCGTGAAAAAAAAACATATGCCTAGCAATCTCTTTTACCCGCCGCCCGTATATGCATATGTTTTGTATACCCCTTTTTTTAGTCTCAAAAAGTTTACCGTCTGTTTTAGGTGCATGGTAGAAAAGCTGATGCAGGGTAGAAAACAACCATGATTTTGGCTTTCAAAAACGTGCAAACCCTTAACAAGCTATCATACTACAGAACTGCAGAACTTAGTTCAGAACGTTTAGTATATAATCAGATCAGCCAACATCGAGAGATTTTATTCTAGAGATGCTTTGGGTTAGATTTAAATTGTGTACCTCTTATATACATGAAGGAGGCGTAGACTTTTGCATAGTACGTTCTTGTTTTAGAAAATATGAAAAGATTGAAATTCTATCGTTTTCGGAAACACAATAAAATATTTGCGTTTGCTTTATTCATTGTAGTTCTTGTTTTTCAACCGGAATAATTTTTCCAAATTTATCAAATATATCTTATACTTACGGGTCAAACACCTTTCCTCAACATCTCTCTTATAAGCGCAGCTAACGGGCAGGGGTTTTAAAAACACGTAGTTTATCAATATCATTAAATAAATACAATTAACAATTTACATTCGCATAGAGAAGGGATAATTAAATTCCGCCATCGTCAGTCATTTAATAATACACTAATTATTATAATCGGTACAGACAGATAACTCACCGCTTCTAAAATGTACAAAGAAACATACAGTACCTCAATCTAAAATGGGACACTTTGAAATCACACCGATTTGTCGTTTTCGAAGCCCTTGTGTAGTTTTTCCTTACATTTTAACACTATTTCATGACACAGTTTGGTAGAGCCATCATACAGTATATTGACAATAATTATTACAACATTTTGAGTCTATAAAAACATTGAGTAGAAGCTTACATCATAAAAATGATGTTCCATGTGTCTCCACTTTGAGAATGGGAGGAAAAATGGGGATTTTATCGCTTTTACCGGCTGTTCCGAACTGACGTTTGGATTAAAAAATATGAAATAATTATTTTTGATATGCTGACAGATGGCTCTATCAAAATGTATCATGAAATAGTGTTTAAATGTAAGCGAAAACTACATATGGGCTTTGGAAAACGATGAATCGGTGTGATTTTAAAGTGTCCCATTTTGAGTTTGAGATGCTGTACATGTCTCGCGGAGTGATACTGTATTTGCCCTTTATCGGCCCTTTATTATTGTACTGTCAGCCTCTGCTATTGTGAATTGCATTTGCCCTTCAAAACATATTTCTTTTTCCGTGCTCCTCGACAACTTTTCATAAGCATTGTGCGAGCGCCTAATGAAGGACAAAGACAGACTGAAATGGGTCAACAATTACAAACGGCACACATGGCACACACATTTATGCGCAATGCAAAAAATATGTATATGTATGTTTTTCGAGATTGAATCAGATGTCACATATAATGCGTACAAAATAGTAATGAATGAAAATAACTCTCATAGCCGTTTCAACTAGCGGTGAACGAAATTAGTCAAAAAAAGTCAATCCGTTTACCGCCAAGTGTAATAAACAGTTTTCTAGGTACCAAATGACAATTGCAGAAATGGTTATGGCTATAATATGTTATTCCAATAACGTACGGATTATTAAAGGTAAAAAACAACAACTCACACGTTTGGAAGGTATCAGCGTGTGTAAAATACGTGAAGATATTTCAAGTTCTTTAAAAGTAAAACCACGAAAAAATGTAATCATATGACAGAAGATTGTGTAAAAAATATCAGAAACTTTTAATCTGTTTCATTTTTTGCATGTGATGTTAATTTATCGTTAAGTAAAAATGCAAGGCCTTGTTGAATGTGATAATTGGAAAACCACCAAACAGTCGGATATCAAACATTCAATTTGGCAAAATCGGTCATCTCCATATTCGCGTATTTCGCATATTGTACTTAGATGTCAAGAGTATTGAAGTGGCATACGCCAACAAGAATTAACTGCTAAACAAACAGAACACCCAATGTAGTAAGCGGTCGACGCAAACGTAAGCAATACGATACCGTTTAAAAACCGTGCAGCACCTCCAGTGCGTCGGTAAGCAGGCCCGCAAACTTTATGACATTAGCAATAAGTTCATTTGGTGTTCAAGCGCGTTGAAACGAATCTCGCGTACATTTCCGATTAAGCCTGGAGCAATATATAAACAGAACAAAACACTCTAATGTAATTCGACACTTTGGTTTCGGCAAGAACCTTAGGTTCTGGCAAAGAAGGAAAGGGAAACGCGACAGCAAGCAGTGCAAAAATAAAAAGGGTTAATAAATAGCTTCAACCGAATGATGAAACATCTTTTTAACTTAACCTAAATTCCAGTTAAACCGTAAACAAAAAAGAGAAAAGCACAACAATAAATATTTTGGTATGAAATAAAGAAAGCCGTAACGAGCCGACGACCCCAGGGCTCCGATTACAGACTGGTCCGATGGCGGAACCATATTTTCACACTCGCAATGTTACAACAAAATTATCCGCGTGACTACTTTAGTTTTCCATAATATGTCCGCCTTAAATGATGCCATCTAATTACTATAAAGTTTGACTAACCTATTAAATAAATCGAAAGTCAATGTTGCAGAAGTGATAAATTGACATCCAAAATTACCATTAGTGTAAATCGGAATACAAAGCTTTCATGATAAAGCTGTACGACAAACTAAAAGCTTCATCAATCGACCGTCCCGCAGAGTCGACATTCACTTTCACCAGCAGATGGCGCTAACGATTCGGTGCTGAACAGGAGGGGTGTCAAACTCGCCACATATATTGGCTCTAAAGTTTCAAACAATAATGTTGTTCCTGCCGTACGTATGCTAAAATGGATTATATTAAACTACACCTAATACTCAAACGTACACAAAGGCACTGAACTAGTTTACCTCAGTTGAGATGATAGTTGTTGCTACAGCAATGGTAGCAGCGTGTCACCCGTAATTCCATTGCAGTTTGACATCACTGTTCTGTTGGGAACTGTTGTGTGCTGGAGTATTTCTTATCGAAAAGTTTGTTTTAACTCTTCCTTTGGCAACCAAGTGTTAATAAATAGCTTCAACCGAATGATGAAACATCTTTTTAACTTAACCTAAATTCCAGTTAAACCGTAAACAAAAAAGAGAAAAGCACAACAATAAATATTTTGGTATGAAATAAAGAAAGCCGTAACGAGCCGACGACCCCAGGGCTCCGATTACAGACTGGTCCGATGGCGGAACCATATTTTCACACTCGCAATGTTACAACAAAATTATCCGCGTGACTACTTTAGTTTTCCATAATATGTCCGCCTTAAATGATGCCATCTAATTACTATAAAGTTTGACTAACCTATTAAATAAATCGAAAGTCAATGTTGCAGAAGTGATAAATTGACATCCAAAATTACCATTAGTGTAAATCGGAATACAAAGCTTTCATGATAAAGCTGTACGACAAACTAAAAGCTTCATCAATCGACCGTCCCGCAGAGTCGACATTCACTTTCACCAGCAGATGGCGCTAACGATTCGGTGCTGAACAGGAGGGGTGTCAAACTCGCCACATATATTGGCTCTAAAGTTTCAAACAATAATGTTGTTCCTGCCGTACGTATGCTAAAATGGATTATATTAAACTACACCTAATACTCAAACGTACACAAAGGCACTGAACTAGTTTACCTCAGTTGAGATGATAGTTGTTGCTACAGCAATGGTAGCAGCGTGTCACCCGTAATTCCATTGCAGTTTGACATCACTGTTCTGTTGGGAACTGTTGTGTGCTGGAGTATTTCGTATCGAAAAGTTTGTTTTAACTCTTCCTTTGGCAACCAAGTCAAACAACTACCGTGCGCGAAGATGTGTATTCTTTAACTGAATTTATATGGATATTTTTTCACTGCATTCTTCGGGCCGTTATGCTGCATCGGCTGCTGTTTTGCTTAGGTCAGCTAGATGCTTCGAAACGGACAGTGCATTACTCTTACGAACAACCAATATAAACTCGAGGCTTAAGTAACGTAAAGGAGTGTTAAGCCTTTTTTGAAACATAATATTTCGTGAGAAAACATAAAACATGTCGCTACATGTATGAACACACAGGCAGCAATACAATACACTCTCGCTTTTCAACCTTTTTTTAGCTCGTTTGGAATGTTTGCTCGCGCGCGCGCGTGTGTGTGTGTGTGTGTGTGTGTGTGAACGGTTTTTAGCAGGGTCCAAAAAGAACAAAGATCATTCCTGCAACGTATTGGTTTATGTAAGTTTGATGTTAGTTTGATAATTTAATTTAAATACATTATGAGACATATGAATTCCATTTAGAATTTTGTGTTTCGTGCGTAATCGATGTGTTTGCGGTTTGCATCAGTGTGTGCGTTCGCCGGCTTCACCCGAGGCAGGTAACCGGTTTTGTATTTTGCACGGAACAAACACGGAGCAGATGTTGGTGGGCCACAGCTGTGGCGGGAAGAGAAGCGAAGCGTGCGATAAAAGGAATCCCTGAAGCGCCCGTGCGAGAAGACAAAACAAGACGTACATTTTGCCGGTCTCCGTGTGTGTTTGTGTTGTGTGTTGGTCGGACGGTTACTACGTGTGCGTGCAACGTACCGAAACTGACGCTCAAGATTTGCGCGGCAAACGGAAATGATCAAGCGCTAACCTGTTTGCTATCAATTTGTGCTGTGCTTCAATTTGGTTCAGTTGTTCAAACCGAACGAATAGACTAATCGTAGCCTACTCGGACAGACAGTTTTATCAGTGTGAGTTGCTTGATGTCATCATATTTGTGGAAGCTTTCATCACCATCATCTACCGGTTAGTTCGCCATCGTTTTTCGATTACAATACACACACCCACATACACACAAACAGCGTGGCAATCGAGAAATTAATCGACAAAATGGCTCACACGTGCATTCTTTCAGAGAAGTTTTGCCTGTAAGAAGATGGACTTATTCCGCTTTGTATTTTCAACCGTCGCAGGGGCATATGTGTGTGTGTATCTTTTCGTTTAGCATTTCAAAACCAACGGCCGGTTATGTGCAGTTTAATCTGTGGATTAGTGAAACGTTCAAATTTTACAGCCTACCATTCTGAATACGTTAAACAATTAACCTTGAGCAGCAGGCACAAACCTCCAAATCCCTCCATTATTGTTACCAAGCACCCGTCGCCCGAAGAAATTCCCCGTTTTCGTTTTGCTACCCCATTGCACCAACACATCGACGCTTAACGCAGTATGCGGAGTACCTCGAAAAGGGTGCCTGCTAGGCAGAACGCGCTGACCGTGTACAGTTTACTGCGATCGGTCGCACGCTCCGGACGTGCCTGGAGGAATTTCGCTGTGCCGAACAGTGGTGTGGTGTGTTTTCGCGTGTAGTTGTGCATTCAGAAGAAATAGTATGGTGCTCTTAATGACGTATCGGTAAGATTAGCTAAAGTTAGGTTGAAAGTAGTTAAGTTTGCTGCTCTATGAAACTTTATTTTCTCGATGTAAGGTGAACGGTATTTCCCTTTCGATTATTGTGTGTGTTTGTGCTTATAAGGTAAGACAAAATAGGGTCGTAATTTCTAGGTCTTATCTTGTAGGTAAAGAATCGCGTTTTTTCACTGCATCGTATAGTGTTTTTGGCTAAATTATTATATTTAAAGCAGCTAGCCTTATGTTCATGGTTCGCGCTTCCTCGTGGTGTGTACACTTTTGGAATTCCGACCGATAAGATGAAGGTACTTTATTAAATCAAAAGCGTGTCAAAACCACACTCTGTAAACTTGGTGTGCTTCTGTGAACAGAATATTCGCATGGTGTTTTAGGAAACTTTATTATTTCGTATTTATTCTTATGTGCGTACAAAATAGATGCATGCAGTGCACGCGGCATTTACGCTGGCAAATTTGTTGTGATTTTGTTTTCGGCTCACATGCTTTGAATTTCTTTCGGGTTTTCGCAGGCGAGCCAACATGTCAAATGCCAACCATAGTTTTTTTACATGCTTAGCCCAAGTACTGCATATCAAGAAAACTGCCAAGGCATATATTCATTTTGTTTATGGTTGAATATTGAGCTATTTACATTGTTTGCTAGTTGCGAATTTGATGAAGGTTCGTGAAGTTGTTTACTATTTTAAGTAAAACAGGTCATCAAAAGCATCCGACATGATTTTTGGAATTGTGGTACCCAGTACAATACAATAAACTAGAAAGTTTCTGAAATAATACATTAATACATATTTTATCTTTCAGCATCATGGAGAATACCAAAAAAAACGTGAATAATGTGGAGACATGCGAGGAATCACAACCCACACCAAAATTGCCAAACAGTAAGTGGAACATAACGCTTCTTGATTGATATAATAAAATATATTATTTTTTTGCAGTTCCGAATCTAACAATTGTAAAATTAACATCAGTGCCAGCCACATGCCCTCCAGCCACACATCCTCCAGCCACATGTCCTCCAGCCACACATCCTCCAGCCACATATCCTCCAGCCACATTAAGCATTAAGCACACATCCACATCACCAGCATGCAGTAAGTTTTGTAATGGTCCATACAATTGTATTTGTTTCTAACCTCTTCTAATTGTTTCTAACCACCAGATTCCGCAGATTCTGCCGAAGCAGAGCAAACGGATGTTTGCGATAATGAAATAAGTATGTAATTGCATTTCGCTTTTGTGCTGTGATCATAATGGTCATAATTTTCCCATTTCAGCTCACAAGAAAGCAAAACTGTCCTCGGAAGCGGAAATAGCGCAGTTGAAAGCGAAGGTGGATCAATTAGAAAAAGAAAATAAGTATTTAAAAGATCTATTAAATAATAAGTTGGATATAGTCATTAGAAATTCAGCACGGCATCGAGAAGCCATAGAAGAGTTAGTGACTGTCAGTTGCCCTAGGCAAGGGCTGCTGTCTAGGAATGATTTTCAAGTGACCCCGATTACTTCCCAAAAAGAAGCTGAAGCATTCGAGGGTATGATTGGTGCGGATGCATCGCATAGAGGAAATGTATTACGATATTTGCAAAGGCAAATATCTGTTGCAGATGTTGATAGTCGTCTACATGAAGCTATCGATGTGCCTATTCTATCTGGTACACACGTGTTCCTTCGTGTTCTGTACACGCTGTTACTTTTGCTCGTGTTGGATATTTGATTGTTGGTGGAATTAGCCCGTTCGTATGAGTTCAGTGCATGTCGTTAGTGTGAAGTGTGCTATATTGGGCGAAGATGTATTTTGGTCGGAATCACACAGTGCGCGATATTTTCCTGACGAGTGCGCGTTGCTTATTTACTGACGCTGTAAAGGTAAGTAAGAACGAGAATTGAAATTGTTATTATTTAGAATTTACCTTATAAGTTTAGAAGTTGTGTTTGGTAAAGTGTGGCTAATCGAACATTCCCGATGTTGTAATATGAATTAAATAATTTTTTTTTTAATTAACATTTACCTTGCCTCAAGTACAGATGCGCCTACAACTGGCTGTATGCACGGAGGTTGTTTATGTGCGCGTTGGTTAGATAAAATAGACGATTTTGGTTATTTTCAACCATGAAGTTTTTTTTATGTTTTTGGTTACGAGTGCATTTGCTCGTTATGAGTTTGTATGTCACATTATTGTTATAGTTGGTACTAAGAAAAAACAATTATCGGTCGTTTTGAACAGGTTTCGAGTATCGTATGAAACCATGTGATAAATCAGATTCAGCTAACCGATTTGATATTTTGTAATGTTTTAAGCCTGTGTAAAATATCTTTCATGTGGACACAGAGTGGGGATTTCGCTAGACTTGTTTTTTTTTATTTCTCTAAAAGCGAAAGGGAATCGATGTAGATGCCGTATTTATTAGAGTGAGGCTTCTGAAAAAAGAAACGCAACATAATATTTTATGCGTTTCCGGCTCATTTTTCCCGTAGCTCTTCTGTAGGCAGTTTTTTTTCTTTTTGTGGACAATGCCTTGTTTATTTTTTAAGTTCTTGTCTTGTTGTGATTCGCGGTCAGCACGTTGAAGTCGAATGCCGGTGTAGCGACCGCAGGAGTTGCTCATTGTAAGTCAAGAATCTATGTTTTTGTATCCAGGCATACATATATATATTCAAGTTTTTCATACATTCATCTACAATCTACGAAATATGCAAACAAATGTCTACAAAAAAATAACTAAAAATAAAATTTTCATGCCGCTATCTTCATTCTTCATCTGCCTATCTGGCTATCTTCATCTGCCGCTATTTCATTATTATTTTTATTTAGATAACAAATTACAGTTCGTGCGTGATGTCGATCAGCATCGAAGGTGATGTCGAGAGCGAGAGAGCGCCCGAGCGACCGCCCAAGCGATCGATCACGTTGCTTTTCTGACCGTTTTTGACCAATATTTGACCGTCAAAAACTGGTCAAAAAACGTTGAGAATAGCAGAAAGATTTGATCGTTTTCGCTTGGAGCGCTCTCGCGCTCTCATTTTTTGGTAAAGAAAGGGTCAAAAAGCGACGGAGAGAGAGCAGGCGGTGTTTCTGCAGTGCAGAAATATACACATGTAAACGGCCAGCAAAAAGTGTATATCTTTTCACCTTGCCTCACATCCTATTCTATCTGGTACACACGTGTTCCTTCGTGTTCTGTACACGCTGTTACTTTTGCTCGTGTTGGATATTTGATTGTTGGTGGAATTAGCCCGTTCGTATGAGTTCAGTGCATGTCGTTAGTGTGAAGTGTGCTATATTGGGCGAAGATGTATTTTGGTCGGAATCACACAGTGCGCGATATTTTCCTGACGAGTGCGCGTTGCTTATTTACTGACGCTGTAAAGGTAAGTAAGAACGAGAATTGAAATTGTTATTATTTAGAATTTACCTTGTTGTGCGAAGTGCTACCGATCAAACCACCGAGGCTGCGACGAACATGAAAGTTACGGTCTAGGTTTTGTTCTACGATATGCGCGTTGTATTATGCATGTGCTAACAGAGCGTGTTCATAATTGTGCCGTGCACCATGCAGTTGCTTGTGCTGGACCTATGCATGCAGTGCACGCGGCATTTACGCTGGCAAATTTGTTGTGATTTTGTTTTCGGCTCACATGCTTTGAATTTCTTTCGGGTTTTCGCAGGCGAGCCAACATGTCAAATGCCAACCATAGTTTTTTTACATGCTTAGCCCAAGTACTGCATATCAAGAAAACTGCCAAGGCATATATTCATTTTGTTTATGGTTGAATATTGAGCTATTTACATTGTTTGCTAGTTGCGAATTTGATGAAGGTTCGTGAAGTTGTTTACTATTTTAAGTAAAACAGGCCATCAAAATCACCCGACATGGTTTTTGGATTTGTGGCACCCAGTACAAAACAATAAACATGAATGTTGTTGCTTCTGTGAACAGAATATTCGCATGGTGTTTTAGGAAACTTTATTATTTCGTATTTATTCTTATGTGCGTACAAAATAGATTGAATCTAAATCCTTGTCCCGTATCGTTTTCGTCATTGTATTTCGCTTAGGTACGCTGCGTTTACAAAGCTACCAAATGGCGCAGTCATTTCTTCTCGGAACGTGCCCAAATTTTCTGTGATGCTCGATTGCAACAGCCACACTCACACCACAGTTGGCCTTGAAGTTCTCATATTCTGTGTTAGTTTGATGTCTTAATTGTGAGTGTTTTAAATAAGTTTAGAAGTTGTGTTTGGTAAAGTGTGGCTAATCGAACATTCCCGATGTTGTAATATGAATTAAATAATTTTTTTTAATTAACATTTACCTTGCCTCAAGTACAGATGCGCCTACAACTGGCTGTACGCACGGAGGTTGTTTATGTGCGCGTTGGTTAGATAAAATAGACGATTTTGGTTATTTTCAACCATGAAGTTTTTTTTTATGTTTTTGGTTACGAGT
>KZ067123.1:42110-74868 GCA_002091845.1 Anopheles cracens | reverse complement strand
TAAAAAAACTATTTTCCCACAGCCGATAGTTCCTTCATACAATTTTCATTGTTTGCTACTACATTCAATACTATGTAGTCATATATTTTGTACATCATACTAAGATATCGGTTGGAAAACTGTACAGGTTACACATAAACATTTTTCAACAACTCGAGAGTTCTTCGTAAAGTGAGACGATTCGAATCGAATTTGACACGACACATGATCAACATACAAGAAAAATGTACTTCAGCATCCAAGAACTTACAGCGTGAAAACATTTTCACATGTGGAAAATTCGCGCTCAACTACAAACCGAACACCACCGCGAACGTGTCCGGTGTTCATAAACTTCCGAGATTCCACAGGTTAGAGCACACCGCATCGGATCTATCCGGGCTCCCTCTGCACCATCCGCTCACCCAGTTCCTCTGGCCAAACTTTGGTGTTGTGGTGGCGATTGGCGAGCGGAGTGTGGCAATAAAATCAAGCAGACACGAAAACAAAAATTGCCGGTCCAACGGCTCAGCCAAATCGTCGTGTACACGCTCCACATCAACCCCACCACGATGGGGTCTTCTAATGGATGATTTTCCATTATTGGTAGCATGACACGTAGTCGTTGTTTTCGTCATTATTGACACTGTTGGTTGTTGGTCGAGAAGGGTGAGTGTGTGTGTGTGTGCTTGTGTGTGTGTCAGGTCTGCGTGCCTACCGAACTTGACCTTTCCCTCACGGCACACGGAGTGAGATAGAGGCAACAGATGATTTTTCCCTCGTTAGACAGACTGTTTCCGAAAGCACACGAACGGAGAATAGACGCTCCGACAAAACCGCCCCAAAACGACACCAAAACCATGACGGTAAAGAGTAAATCACTTCACGCTGGATGTGGTAGAGATCGATTCGTGATAGGAATTTAATGACATTTCGATGAAAAATCGCCCTCGTTTGTTGTTTTCAATTTCGTAGAATATCAGATTAATTTCGTGTTTCTTTACTGTTGCTGCAAACATCATCGCTCCTCTTTCGCCGGGACAAAACAGCAGACTAATTGTATGAAATTATAAAAAGAAAGAAAGTATAATAGCCTCTCAATGGCTCCCACCGGTGTGCAGCCGAAACTCAATAACAGAATCAATTCTCTATCGCTCCACTGCCTCTAAGCCAATCATCAATCGATCGAAAGCTCCCTAGACAGGCGATATTTATTTCCGATAGTCCGACTTCGACGACTCCGAACAAAAACGGACGCACCGGCCGACGGCGTCAACACCGAGCGGCTAGATAACGGTGGCGTGGTATTAAAGTTGCCTTACGGTATGATTAATTAGGGGACGACGCATCCTTGTTAGGTGTCAGGGAAACTTTTCGCCCAACAATGCGTTCCTAAATGTGTGCTTTTTTCGGTACATCCGATGTCTTTTGAGGGTATGGTAAGTGTCTTTTTGCAGATGGCAAATTTAAATAGAGGAGTTCTTCTAGTGAAAGGTGAAAAGTATTTATGTCTTATGCTCTGCTTCATTACACAGCTGTTTTAAATGAAAGGAAAATAGGGTCTGTAGATTTTTTTAAAATGATGCTTGCGAGAAACTGATCCACTAAAATATAATCGGCATTAGGTGTTTGTTTTGTGCGACAAACTATAATTAAAAATGAAAATTAAATTTGAATTAAATTTTCGTCTAATACGCGTTTTCCAACAGAACGAAAAAAAGCGTACCACAAAAAAGAATAATGATACGCTTGTAATGCCGCCGTACGGGGGCCTAAGCAGCGCGTAACACGAAAGCTCAAGCAAACCCCACCGGGCGGGCACAAACGCCAAAAAAAAAGCTCACCTGTCGAACCGGGAATACAAATAATCTGTCCGTGTAAGCGACGGGGCTAAAAATAGCTCATCGCATGTCCCTAGCCCCCATCCGGCCGGCGCTTAAGCCGCCGCTGTTGATTTTCCGACTGCCGGCAGGGGTTTCTTCACCATTTTGTTTGGTTCGCTTCGGTCCTTCCTCGGGGACCTACCTCTTCTAGCTCTTTTAGATGATCGATTTTTTTTTCTCTCTCTCGATCCACTCTTCTTATTTGTCGCCCATCTTTACTCAATCACCTTGCTTTGCGTCCACTTTTGCGTCTCGGGTGGAGCTTTCAGTCACGCTCATTTTCCCCGGGCCAGATAGCGTACGCTCATCCCGTGAGCACGCCACATGCCACCGCATATTGCCCTACGGGAGAGCCGGTCGCGGTATCAATTCGCATGCGAAAAGGCGAAACGACGCAGCTGCCCCGCCTCTATAAATAGGCGGTTCCTATTATTAGCCATCGCTCGGATGGGATGGGGAGTGGTCGTACTGGAAAACCTTGTGACCTTCGTCCTTTTTTGCATTTCCGTTCGCAGCGGCGTGTGTCGTTAAAACTCGAGTCAAGTCTCGGATCGGAAGTTGAAGGCGGCCGTTTTGTGTACGCATCTGCGGTTTCGTACGGACCTTCCTTCGGGAGGGACATCGAGACGGACATTGGATGCTGGGGGTAGGAACCGGTTTATCATCGATCATCCCGTGCACCTTCATCACTCATGGGGAGGAACGAAAACGAACGCATTTCCGCATGTTCCGCAAGCGAGCGAAGCGGACAAGATGTCGTACTTCCCGGTTCCGCTGAGTGGTGGATTTCTTGTGACATCCTTTCTGCCCGGAGTCGTTCAAGCGCCAGGCGATGATGCTGCGTGCGTGTGTGTTGGAAGTTTCATATGCGACAGCCGAGCGCACAGCGAAGCGATGTCAACCGTGACGAATGAGGAAATTGGGTAAAATTAACCCCTCCGTCCGAGGCACGACGCACCGCTGACAGATAACTCTGTTTTGCGGCCGACGAGGCTGTTGATTATGATCACACGACACAGCAGCCGGCGAACGTTAATGACGACGATGATCGTACGGTATCGTCGGAAACGGCTAATGATGCTATAATGACGCACAGGATGTTGCTCACTTTCACCGGTTTAATTCTTTGCGTTCGGTTTCGCAAGCCGAGGTTACCATCGCGACGGCGTCGAGAAGGGGGCGCAAAAAAGTCAAGCCACTTGTACCGTATCAAAAACGCAAAAAGTGCGGAACGTCATGATTCGATGAAAACGGTAATTATCGGCGGGCCGAACGGCAGCATGAAAGGCGGCAGGGTTAGAGAAGCGCGAGAAGCGAGCCGAAAACTAAGTTAACAGCGTTAATTGAATTCTGTGAAAAGAAATTTCCCAGTACCGGGTTCCAAACATTGCCGGCTTTTACGTGTTGTCGGAGTTATTACAGGGTTCTACACATCAATATTAGATGCCAAAGCAGTTTCATTTCGTTAACACTTTAAGCGCCTTGCGGAAGGGGCTTTAAGGCCCAAGAACAGCTTCATTATTGTTTCCTTACCGACGTTGTTCTACAACCGACAAGACTTTACCTATCTCAACACAATAGTTTCTCTTTTTTATCTATGATTACCAACTCAGCACACATACTAGTTTTGTTTTTACTTGTTGTAATGGAGTTTAACTACTTTATACTGGAGTATAACTATTAAACGAACAAATTTTGTATAAAGAAACGATAAATTGCGTATACTATGTAGGAAAGGGCAGCATAAATATAGCGTTGAAAATCATTGTTATGAAAAAAAAAAACTACTATACAGAATGAGAAAATCTTCAGAGGGTGTTCAACACAAGCGTTTAAGGAAAGAAAAACGGATAAAGGTGATGACAATTGATAACATCATCTATAAACGTAATAAGTCATTGCAGGCACAGCTTAGCCTACATATTATCAAACATCGCTCTGTCGTCCGTAATCATTAACTTTCGGTTCCCGGTCAACAAAATGTGACAAATATCTGTCGACTACCACAACAACCCATTGCCAGTGATCGGATTAACTTGGCCCTGCAAAGCCGCCCGTACTACGCTGCCGGTGCGCAAATATTGATTCCGTGCTGTTCGAGCAGTTTTCGAACACCGAAAGCCACCGACTCGGCACTGTAAACAGCGCGGCAACGAGTTAATTAGTGGATCTGTCATTCGCAGCGCGCCCACTGTGCCTGTTTGCCCTGCGGGCATGGTGTGGTTGTGCCGCCCGGTTGCGCCTGTGATTATCGTTTTACCCGGTCAGCCAGAATTCCGGGGTTCGCGTTTGATGCGGTAAAAGGTTGTATGTAGTGCAAAATTTAGTCTGTAATTTAATTGATATCGATTTGAACGATGTAAACGGATTATGGCGCATAAAAACGATCGTTGCACGTTTGCAGATGAAGAGCTTATAGGGAGATACACTCGAACGTCTGGGAGTGGATTCTCCCCTAGAAGTTCCTTTCCAAGCCACCCGACCAACACTAACTCAGTGGGAGTCTATTTCGCTGCGTCAGTTCCTTGCCGTCATTACTGTTTATGTACCACACCGAGTCGCTTAAAGCGGTCCTTGTCTAGATTTCGCCGCGTCCGCTAGGCAGGTCCGACTCCGGTGAAGTTATGCCCAACCGGCGCCGCATGTCTACGTACGCCGAACCCCCGAACCACACATGATGATCCAATGCACATCCATAAGCAGGGGCCCAGAGAGAGAGAGAAGAAAAACCGCCCGCCCGAACGCTTTGGCCCGCAGGGTGGCCCGGTTCTCATTTGTGTGATTATCCTTGCTGGTGTCGTTTGGTTTTTGCCTTTTGTTTTTCTTCTGACCTTTACGGCATTCGCTGCCCTGCTTATTTACGTTTCTTCGTGCCGTTCCGTTTGGCTCCACGGTAACGCGCAGGCGGGTGGAATGAATAAATTCATCTGGCTAAATTCGGACACGGCTGACTTTCCCGGGCGTTGATTCGCGTGTCGGTGTGGAGATTTGTGCACGACTTCTTGCTCGCAGTGTCGCACAAAGTCCGCCGGGAGCCGGGCGCTGACGGAAGAGGCGCGTGGCGCGTCTCCAGCCCAGCATCCTGTCACACGCGCACACATGCCACACGGGACATCAGTTGGCATCACCGGAGAGCCGGGGACCGGGAGCCGGAATAATGTTTACCGTCTGTTTGCCGGAGCGAACAGGGAGCCACCGCCGGGTGGAGTGTGAACGTCCTCACGGAAACGGCTCGCCTGGGTCGACGTTGACTTGGCTAATTTTGGGAATCTTGTTATTTTCCTTCCCGGTTCCAGTTTCAGTGCCTTTTTCTTCTTCTCACTTTCCTGCTGCTCCTGTCGCTGTAATGCAAGTACACGTGCCACGCTGCGAAGTGGATGTCAGCGCCGGAGCCGTCGCTCCCATTGTCACTCTACGCTGGCGGGCGGTGTTTCTGGAGCAGGATGATGTCGTTCTCGCCCGTCGGAATGTCACAATATCACATTGTGTCGGACGTACGCCAGTAAATGCCTATTACCTCATCATTCCTGGTGGCTCATCTTGCAAATCACGGCGACGGGGACGACTTGCCCCCGTCGGGTCGTGCGTGGGAAGCGGCTGATTTCCGTTGACGTTTGCATTTTCGTTTCAAGAATTGGAAGGCACAGCAAACAAAAAGCAGTCATTTGCAGATTTCCACATTTTCGCTCGGACGGTATTCGTCGTCCAAGGAACACAGTGTCACTGGACTGGAATCCCGGTGCTCCCTTAAGGTGGCGAACGTTCCAAGGTACGTCCCCGTTGTGCTCACGTCGTATCAAACCATTGAGACCGACCTGGTATGGTCTTAATCACAATAACTATATCAGGGAGAGCGAGCAAGTCAACTCGCCCGTCGACCCGAGGAAATCACCAAACTGTGCCAGGCATTACTATAAACGAGTTAGTTAATGCGGTTAGCGAGACGACAATGGCCACCGAGACGGACTACCAGGCCACGGCGAGACCACCGGGTAGCGCTGTGCTCTATCGCCACGTTTAATCCAATTGGGGTGAATTTTATCTCACCCAAAGCCGTATCGTATCCCACTACGGTCACGGTGCGCAAAGCTGTGTAGGGTGTACCTTTGTACATCCTTTCGTCTGAGTGCTGGTTCCGGTTGAGTTAATATCGGTTACACTTCCTGTACCGAGTGGCAGAGATGAAAGATTTCCCTACCAACCCTACTCATCAAGAATTGGGTCGCATGCGTGTTAGTTGTAAGTTGCGTTCAAGGACATGTCGGGCACCATCTCTGCTACTAATTTTTCAACATTTCTTCGCCAAAATTATGAAATTTTCTTCTGCAATTTAAATCACAAAACCTCGCAGTCATCATGCAACGTTTGCTTGTATCATTCCCTGCCCGAGTCATGCACCACGCTTCCACCGAAATCGATTGCATTCCACGTAAGCCAATATTTGAAAAAACCAAAGCGTAAAGCGCAAGCACTTGTTTGAAGATTCCGGTTCGAAGTGGGTGGGGAGTTTCTGTTGGGTGTTACATCAGCAAAATACCTTCCCACCAACCGACTGGAAACCACACTTGCTTCATTTTTTTCCCCGCTTTCGCTACTCGAAACCAAGTACACGGGGAGCGTACGTGGGCAAGTGGCTATCCGTTGCACAAATCCGTTGTTGGCGAACATTCTAGAAGTCTCGGTGTGTTCGGGTTCGGTTTCGATTTTTCCACTCACATCACGGTGTTTTGCTTTCGCGGTGCGCTTCGGCACCCGCTGAAAATAGTCAAGCTCGCTCCAACAACAGCAGTCAGCTGTTGTTAAACCCCGTGTAGACGGGGCGAGCTTTCCAAGATAAGGATAATAAATTTTCATTACACCGGAGTTCAAAGCGCGGATAGAATGGCGCTGTGCCTGCCGGATGCAGGCAGGCTTGAAGGGCAACGAAGCAAAGCGTTCGTTGCTCAAACAGACAGGTTTCCGGGAGGTGTGCACTAGAAACGAGACACTCGATACGTTCTGCACAGATATATAGTTATTCTCAAAAGTTATGGTACCAAAACTAATTTCTTCCTTTGAGACGGACTATCCCGGCCAATTAATATCGTAGCAATAAACAGACTCATAACGAATTAGTTGAACAACTCAGCAGTTAAACAAATTTGCAGCAAACTACGTAGATGATCTGCCAAGACTACTTAGCTAGAAAATAAGTCTTGTATCGTTTCTTCTGTGAGGCACTGTACTGGCGAGTACAGAAATGGGAGCAGTGACTTTCATTTCCCCTGACTTGAGACTTCACCCATGAAGCATAGCACTGACGTCAGAGGCACTCTTGGCGCCGTTTGTCAGAAACAGACCTAACCGCTGCTGGTTCGTAATAATTATATGAAATACCAGCAATCAAGTTACAGGTGTACCGATTTCACACGAGCTCGAGCAAGTAAATTGCGAAAGCTTGAGAGTGCTCGAAGAACCATGAACGCGATGAAACACACATTGCTTCTTGATCCAGTGATTTAAATGTACGTAGTTGTTATAGAAATAATTGTAAATGAAGTTCTCCAAGTACGGATTTTTGACCAACCTCACCAAACTCTTCCCAACGCACTTGGGGCGCCCGATAAATGTTGGAACGATGGTAAACGTCCAATTTCTTCTCACCGAACCTAATAAAGGGCCACTTCCGCAGGTCCGGGTGCTTCCCGGGTCCCCTAAATCGTGCTCGTCTTCATCGGTTACGAATCGGTTCACTTCCAGCGGATGAATGATTGATGAACAGAAATCCACCAAACCGCAAAGCAATCAACCGGACGGCTGGTTTCATACTGCTCCTCGACCGTCGTCCACATACGCTCCACTGTTGGGTGGTTTAAATGTTAAAGGATGCTTTCTAGCAAGCGGAAATGAAACATCCCACCGCTTCTTCGCACGTGATCCACAAACCTGGAACTGGACCGCCATTTCCCCGTTTTAAAAATGTAACCAATGTCCCAAAGCTCCGCACCGGTAGATTGACGTGTACACGGGCGCCTTCCCCCGGTTCTCCGTTGGGGATTGGTAAAGCCCCACACCCCGAAAAGTCGACAGGATATTAGCTCGCGCTACACCTCGATGATGTCTCTTAGCTAAATAGACCTCCCCGCACCGAAACTGTAACGTTCAGGTTGCGCGCGGTCGACAGGTCAACACAGTGGCACGTCGCTACTTCTTCGTGCTCTAGGATTTCTAGCCGCAGCTCGGGACGAAGGATTCGGCTTCGGAGGATACAGTGTTCAGTGAGCGGTGTTTCATTGTCACAGCCACAAAGCCAAACCCAATCACAATCCCAAAGCGAAAGTGAAGAGTAAACGAACGAAATGCGTTACGTGAGATGAAACCTCAAGCGAAATCCAGGCACGTGAAAGCTCTTCGCCGCCTACAGGGAATTAAGGCAAAGGAGGACCGACAGTAAACAGTAAGAAAGTAAAAGGAGAGCGAACGAAAACCACATGGGCTCCGATGGACGGGAAACGCGTGGAACGCTGCAGCTCTTTTCCGATCCGTGTCCGTTGGCCGGAAACCAGCCGGTGCTTACATTAGCGTACCTTTTATTAAGCCTCCGGGCCGTACGAGGACCAGCCCAGGTCCAGCGTTCCTCGAAGGCTTTCCGGCGCTCTGGTATCCCACGCTTCTGATCAATCGGGGACACGTTTGGGGCCACCGATCGGACCGCCTACCTAATCCTTCCCGGAGTGTCACCGGCTCGTGACAGCCCCGGTGCGACGAAGGCAGCGACGAAAGATAAACACCGAACCACTTCTTCCGGGTGTTCCGACGATTTCCGGGGCGGGACCACCAGTGGAGAGGTGGTGATGGCGCCTGCCGCATCGCGATGTTATTGATTGTATACATTTGGATTCAGCTTTTCAGCGCAAATCCCCCGGACTCGCCCGGCCGGAGATTCTTGGACCTAATCTTTCGACATGCTTCCCGGGAGTAGATCTTCGACACTCGGCGAATGTCACGAGTCAGCGCTAGAACAACAGGCCGGCGTTCGGATCCGCCGACGACAAGTGCCAAGTGCCGAAATATATTTCTAAATAAGTGGATTACTCGGCAGACACGTACGGCTACACTAACTCAACCTCAACGCGTCGATTAAATCTGGCCGGGTGTATCCCTCCTCGCCTATCACGCAGCGGATGTCGGAAACAGCGCGTGCTGATACCAGAATGGTTTCTCAGCAACGATATTATTGTTTCCGGGCAAATGCTGAAACCAACGTGATTGGAGTCGTGGAACGCTGGAAGAGCTCTTTGTGCTTTACGCGTGGATGTAACGCTTCTCATAAGGCTCCATTCGCGGACTCTTCCGTGTCAAAGTCATCCGGCAGCTCCATGCCTGAAACGAACTCAGTTGATACTTCACAAGCAAATAATGTTGGAAAATTGGATCCGTAATTGGATCTGGAATGTGATTGCGGGATCATTCTGGATTCGAACATAACTCTGACATCTTTTAGAACTATCTAGATCTGTCAAGATACTGATCCAGGGTTGTGATCCGGTTTGGATGTGGCTCGGATTCGGAAGATCAGTCCCAAGCCGAATTGGGATCTGTGAGATCGAATCTTTGATTGAAAGGGATTTTCCCGTCACTAATAGCAATCAAAAAAGGTTTTTTCAAAGATAAACCGAAACTTGTTTAAAGTTTGGATAAGTGATCAAAAAAACATCTTACATTTTTTCGCCAAAAATATAAAAAATGGAAGGCTGTAGAATATTCTGTTTTTGTCCAACCAATGCCCACAAACCATACATAACCCATGGGAACAGATTCATTTCCGATCGGCTTCGATCGATCACATTTATCGCGATGAAGGCAACGAAGAAAAGCACGTTACTCTGGGATGACTGCTGGAGTCCACGCTCCAAACACTCGAAACGACGTCATATGACATCATCATATTGGGTGGCGTTTCATGCGTTTGAAGTCATGTTTGTCACGGTGGGAAGAAACCACGAAGAATGTGTAGCCGTGGATGGTGCCACGTTCCTTTCGCCAAACCATAAACCACCCTCCTTTACTCCTTCCTCTTCCCCCTTTCTACACCTTTAACCCCCTCCAGAAACTCAGGAGCCAGCTTAATTTCGTAATACCAGGTGAGTCTAGCGGTCGTGCCGAGGCGAAATAAACGACCCTGCAGCAGCGTGCCCATACAGAAGAGCGGAAAGCTACCCATCAATTAGTTCCGGCGTCTGATACTTTCCACACGTCGACTTACGGCTGATGAGAGCAAGAAAGTAGGAGAATTTGGGCGATGGTGAACAGATTATGCAAGCCCGTTCCGGACCCGAACTAGCGCCGACAGAGACGTCAATTATCGCGTGGGAGCTTATGGTATGTCTTGTTGATTACGTGACCGATTTTGATCTTTGGCGCATGTGGAATTCTGGATCGTTGTTTTATACGCTGCAGCTTCCGGGGAAGGGTTAACAATGGCAACAAATGATGCGTTCTTACGACGAACCACTGATTGAACCCTGAAAAAGTTCTTATATTCTTTCCATGCCTGAAACGAACTCAGTTGATACTTCACAAGCAAATAATGTTGGAAAATTGGATCCGTAATTGGATCTGGAATGTGATTGCGGGATCATTCTGGATTCGAACATAACTCTGACATCTTTTAGAACTATCTAGATCTGTCAAGATACTGATCCAGGGTTGTGATCCGGTTTGGATGTGGCTCGGATTCGGAAGATCAGTCCCAAGCCGAATTGGGATCTGTGAGATCGAATCTTTGATTGAAAGGGATTTTCCCGTCACTAATAGCAATCAAAAAAGGTTTTTTCAAAGATAAACCGAAACTTGTTTAAAGTTTGGATAAGTGATCAAGAAAACATATTAGATTTTTTTGTCAAAAAATATAAAAACATTGGAATGCTATAGAATATTCTGTTTTTGTCCAACCAATGCCTACAAACCATACATTCATTTGGGAACAGATTCATTTCCGATCGGCTTCGATCGATCACATTTATCGCGATGAAGGCAACGAAGAATACCCGGCGGTGCAGCTGGGAAGTAAACGCCACGGACGGCTCCGTGTGCCAGCATCGGCCCCGGGGGCCATACTCCGAATGCGCTCGTAAAGGCTGCGGACCGTTTCTGCGCCACATTGCGGGCTACCTGGAGACGCAATTTTCCATTAACGGCACACGTTGGTGGTCGTTGGTGCGACCTGCTGCCGTTAAGACGCTGTTGCTATCCGCAACGTTTGCGCGAAGCACTTGAGCTTGGTGACGAGTCCTTGTGAGCAAACGCGTATGTAGGTGCAGGCCGCAGCCGAGAGCGGACTCGAAAAGCTCCGGCAGAAGGCAACGGAAGACTAATGTCGTATAAAAACAAAGCCATTCTCGAGGAAGTCTACAGCGGATGTACGACAGCATCCAAACAAAAGCAAACCCGATTGAAAATATGTCCTCTCCCTTCCTGTCGGTCGCCGGAAGCGAGATCAGAAAAAACCTTCCACCTTCCGGCTATAAGAGAGAACAGATCTGCAGAAAAAAAAACAAGCTTCACCCAACGCGGCATCAAACTTTTCCAATCTTCAGAAGTGAAAATATTAAATTACGATCGATATGAAAACACTGGTTTCCTTCGTATCCCACGTGCAAGCGGGACGAACCGGTGCAGAAATGAATCTACCTGGCCCTGTGCGATCGAACCTCGCTCACTCGCTCGCTCGCTCGCTCGCTCGCTCAGCCCGTACCCGGAAAAGTCGTTCAAGATTGTTCCCGAGCTATGAATAATGAAGACGGATAAAGATGATAATTTGAAGCGAAAGCTGTGTGCTGTGCATGTCCCCGCAGTGTGTACGAGAGTGTGGGTATGAGAGAAGACCCAAACGCAGGATGACGGTGGGGGATGACTGCTGGAGTCCACGCTCCAAACACTCGAAACGACGTCATATGACATCATCATATTGGGTGGCGTTTCATGCGTTTGGGAAGTAAACGCCACGGACGGCTCCGTGTGCCAGCATCGGCCCCGGGGGCCATACTCCGAATGCGCTCGTAAAGGCTGCGGCCCGTTTCTGCGCCACATTGCGGGCTACCTGGAGACGCAATTTTCCATTAACGGCACACGTTGGTGGTCGTTGGTGCGACCAGCTGCCGTTAAGACGCTGTTGCTATCCGCAACGTTTGCGCGAAGCACTTGAGCTTGGTGACGAGTCCTTGTGAGCAAACGCGTATGTAGGTGCAGGCCGCAGCCGAGAGCGGACTCGAAAAGCTCCGGCAGAAGGCAACGGAAGACTAATGTCGTATAAAAACAAAGCCATTCTCGAGGAAGTCTACAGCGGATGTACGACAGCATCCAAACAAAAGCAAACCCGATTGAAAATATGTCCTCTCCCTTCCTGTCGGTCGCCGGAAGCGAGATCAGAAAAAACCTTCCACCTTCCGGCTATAAGAGAGAACAGTTCTGCAGAAAAAAAAACAACCTTCACCCAACGCGGCATCAAACTTTTCCAATCTTCAGAAGTGAAAATATTAAATTACGATCGATATGAAAACACTGGTTTCCTTCGTATCCCACGTGCAAGCGGGACGAACCGGTGCAGAAATGAATCTACCTGGCCCTGTGCGATCGAACCTCGCTCACTCGCTCGCTCGCTCGCTCGCTCGCTCAGCCCGTACCCGGAAAAGTCGTTCAAGATTGTTCCCGAGCTATGAATAATGAAGACGGTACTCCGGAGATATCATTTTATAAGCGATGAGAGAGACTCTTCTTAGTGATTCATCTTAAAGTTAAGCACTCATAATGGAGAGCATAGTCATTTAGTATCTTTTTCGAAAATAATCTTTTGCAATACAAGATGTAACTCACGAATCGTTTCACTCATTGTGTTGGTGAATAGTCACAGCGGAAAGTGAGTATACAATGGATTGAATGCCATTATTAAAGTTTAAACACTATTTTTGCTGATAAGACTATTCTGATTGGATTCACTGTGGATTCTGACAGCAGACTTTAAGTTAGTTCAGTTGATCTATAAGATCTCTCCCGTATACGTGGAGAGTTAAATCAATGAATTCTCAAGCGAGATTCTTACGTACACACTTGCTCTTGCTCTGGATCGGTAGAAGCTTTAAAATTATTATCCAATCTTAAATCCAAGGCCGCTTGAAGCCTCCAAGGCCCACTTTTCCGGCCATGCAAATTGAACCCGCTCTCTCAACGCCTCGAGTAGTGTTTTGATTTGTGTGGTTCGTTGCCGGATCGTGATGCGAATACTTTGCACGAACCCAAGGTTTTGTGGAGGACGGGAGCACAACCGCACACTCGCCGTCCGAGCCGCACGACAGAGCGGTAGAACAGGAGATTGTTGTTATTGTTTTCGCCAAACCAAACCGGGAGCCATATGCTAGCGCAACACATATGACTGTCAGACGGATGCCAGAGGCCAGACAATTGGCTACAAGAGTAACCGATGCGCTTCGTGTCTCCTATACGTAGATCTTAACAGCCGTATCAATGCCATACTTCAATTATTGATTGATACTTTCAACCTATTCAATAAATTATAAATATTGGAAAACAATCGTGTGAATCGTGTGAAGTAATGTTCCTGGTTATGGTATAAGTTATGGATGTACAAGATCCATAACTTTAAAAAGCAAATATTGATGTGCGAAACTATGCAAGTAGAAGAACGCTCTAAGCAGGCTAACAAACACATTGGATAACATAATTTTCATGATATTTTGCGTAGTATATAGGACATAACAAACAAACAGATGAATAATAAAAGCCCGTATGTTCAATAATGCATCGTTGTCACTGATGAGCGGGATGAAAATGACAAAGTACCTGTGCGGGGATAAGGAAACATTGGTTGAATTTTTGGAGCATATACCACGATATAAATGATGCCGGGATAGCAGCTGGCAGCAGGCCTGCTGGGGGAAGGACCGTGGGGGATGGTAATGCGTCACAAAAATTGAGCCAGCTTAATCTAGTAGAAAGCAGCAACAATTCGGGGGCTTTTTGTGCGGTTTTTTTTCTCTTCTACTGAGCAAAAGCTCTAAATAAATCTCTGCCAGCGTCAGCAAGGTTGTTATGAGCTGAGGGAAATTTAATAGAAAAATAGGGACCAGGCGTCTGCCGTTCTAATGATGTTTCATCTCGTTCTCACCCGGACCCGGGCTCCGGTTCGCCCGTCCGTCCTTTTCGATTCCGCACTGAGCGTTTGATGATTTTTCTCGTTTTCCACGAAACGCCGGCCTCTAAAGTGAAGGTGAAAATCATTGAACCGTCTGAACGGTGACCGGATCATCCTGCCGACAGACCCATCCGGGGGGGGAACTGGGATGCCCGCCGCGCTAATGAGATGAGGCAGAATCGGTATCCGCTTTCGCAAACATGAGCTGCTTATCTAATCGATTCTAATCGTTAGCCCTAAGTGGTTTGTTTAAGTCGGCGGACATGTGTCGGGCCGGAATGGGCCGATTGCGAAGTCAGGAAGGCTGAAATGTGTAAAATATTCATTCGGGGGTGAAGATTTTCCATTTGAGTTGCGTTTGTTTTGATCGATTTATCTTATCTTATTTTTAATTGTTTTTTCATCAGTTTTGATTCATGTGTTGATCGCCAAAACATAAAAATATTTAATAAATTAATTAATTAAAAACTATCTTATTCAATGTATTGATTGTTCAAGTGTGATAGCAAAAAGGGGGAGACATTTTGTTAAAAAAGTAAAAATAGAAAAGTTGAAGAAACTATAAAATAAACTCAAAACATATAACCCAAAACAGAGAAAGAAAACTAAAAACAGAATTAACAATCATGCAAAATAGGAAAAATATATAAAAAATGACACACATATATACACACACCGAAAAAACGAAAAAAACAAATCAAAAGTAACGAAACGATATGGTACGTAGTAGGTAGTAAATTGAATCATCCTTTACCTTGATCTTTGCCGTCGCTGCTGATTGGACGCCGTCGAGCGGGACATTTTCGAAACGCGATGGGATGTGATGGGAGGAGGGTGGGTGAGGCGGCGGACACCGCGTGGCTCTGTGTGTATGCGTGAGGAGGCACGCGCGTGTACGAGTGGAGCGTTAGAATGGGGCGCGCGCGACGGAACCCGGCAATCCTTGGCGAGCTTTACTTCCGCTGCGTCTGCACTAGTTATCTATGCTTCTCTCACGGCGGTTACTCGCGCGTGAGCGGCGACTTTCTATGTGTGTGCCGCTTACGCTTGTTTGAGTTGAAAAATGATACAATAATATTATTACCGTGGATAGCGGCCCCATTACTGTCCGTCGGTTTGGGATGGACGATCGGGATGCGCCAATGCCCGCTTGTCCTGGACGGTGCGCGTGCACAGGATGAGACGGAGTTGCGACAAACAACCCGGACCGAACCGTTGAATTGCTCCCCTCCGTCCGGTGCAAAGTATCCGATGAACCGGAAACGGTCCTCGGATGGATGAGCGGACGCCGGCGAAGCATCGATCGATCGGTGCGCGATAAGAGGCGAAGAACGGCCGCAGGACAGCCCAGCAGCAGCAGGACGGTTAAAGTGAAAGCTTCGCCTCCCGCGACGGGCTCGCAATCGTTCGAAATCGATATCCGGTCGAGTGAAAATTTTCTGTTCCGCTGCCGGCAACCGGCGTACGGCGACCGACACGGTTTCCATTTCCTAACCGCGCCATCCGATGCCTTCGATTTTGGTCCGGCTTTTCCCGTGCTCCCCACAGAAATCTTTACCGCGCCCGGGCCACACAAATGAAGCCGAAACTTGATCAACGCTCGCTGGGCAGAGTTTTAACTTCGTTTCGTACCCAAAATAGCACCGGGCGAGAGAAAAAAAAACCGGGAAAAAGGGACCAGGCGTCTGCCGTTCTAATGATGTTTCATCTCGTTCTCACCCGGACCCGGGCTCCGGTTCGCCCGTCCGTCCTTTTCGATTCCGCACTGAGCGTTTGATGATTTTTCTCGTTTTCCACGAAACGCCGGCCTCTAAAGTGAAGGTGAAAATCATTGAACCGTCTGAACGGTGACCGGATCATCCTGCCGACAGACCCATCCGGGGGGGGAACTGGGATGCCCGCCGCGCTAATGAGATGAGGCAGAATCGGTATCCGCTTTCGCAAACATGAGCTGCTTATCTAATCGATTCTAATCGTTAGCCCTAAGTGGTTTGTTTAAGTCGGCGGACATGTGTCGGGCCGGAATGGGCCGATTGCGAAGTCAGGAAGGCTGAAATGTGTAAAATATTCATTCGGGGGTGAAGATTTTCCATTTGAGTTGCGTTTGTTTTGATCGATTTATCTTATCTTATTTTTAATTGTTTTTTCATCAGTTTTGATTCATGTGTTGATCGCCAAAACATAAAAAATGCGAAAGGTACTCGAAAGATGCTTTGTTCGGTTCGTCCCACAGTTCTTGGTAGTGTG
The DNA here is from genome assembly GCA_002091845.1 of Anopheles cracens. Lineage (NCBI taxonomy): Eukaryota > Metazoa > Arthropoda > Insecta > Diptera > Culicidae > Anopheles > Anopheles cracens. The sequence continues at coordinate 58,569 of KZ067123.1, read as the reverse complement.
TTCCAAAATTCTATTTCACCACCCACACACATACAGACACACGAGCACCTTTCCCACACGAAATCTAATCTGTTATTCATACTTTTCGTTTCGGTACAGCTACAATCGTTTCTGCGTACTGTTCGCTCGTCAAGTGAATTCACCACAGCTGGAGTGCGTTTGGAGCGCCATTCCTCTGTGGTGGCCCATGTTTTCACTGTAAAGTGGCACTGATAATGCGCGGCGTGTGGTGAGGGAATGAAATGGGTCGTGAAATTGAGTGAAGTTTCTAGTGAAACAAGCTGAAAATACATGCATATAGTGGTACTTTATTCAGCAACATTTGTACTAACGACTGTCCGGGAGACAATGAGAATGAGGGTTGGAGGTTTAATAATAATCCATAATGGAGCCAGGATTTTACCGAACGGATGAACGTTTCCAAAGATTTAATGCACGTTTCCGTCTAACGAGGATGCTATTTCTGGAATTCTAAATATCTCATGTTCATATTTCAGCGCACTGAGTTATCTGGCTTAGTTGAAAACTAAGCATTATGAATTACTAGCAGGCATACCTGAATCCGATTATGAAACAAAGCGTTTGACCATGGTGGGTATGAACAATCGATGCATTGCATAAGATTGCATGGGTGACTCGCTGCCGCATCCTTTTTCATAAGGTTTCAATGAAAAGTGACATCACGCTTTGATGTTGAAAACAACAGACTTAAAGTTAATAATAACCAGGAATACTGTCATAATAGTATATAACCTTATAGGTAGAACTTCAATACACAATGTCTGATGTGAATTTTTGGAATGCTTTCATTCCATAACGTAGCCAAGCTCCACCAAGTCTCCATTGTTCCTATACTACCAAACTTTTTCAAGCATGTGCTATTCATCCCAGCACCATCAGAGTAATATTCACCATCATACGAAATCACGCTACAAAGCAACAAAACAAGGAGCTACTGCCGGGCCAACATGAAGCCAGGGCTTGAGGGGTTTCGTGCACAAACTTTGCCCGATGAAAACCTTATAAAAACATCTCCAACAGAAGCTTGCAAAGTGATGTTTGCGAGAGGTAAAAATGTACGCGAGCAGCTATTATTTGGTTTGCTTGTGCAGAGTTGTGCATGCAAATTAATTTGGACAGGTTATGCTGTTTGAAACTACAACACTTTATAATGTGCTTTAAATAGCTGAAACAAGTCCCTCATCGCAAAGCAGCAGTGCTAATGATTGTTTGCAACGAAAAAACGTCTCCGCCAATATGTTGTGGCTCAATTTTCAACACACAACGCCGAGTGAAAGGCACGGCGCACCAGCGCAACCGAAACAGCAGGAGAGCAACGAAATTTATGGCAAGTCACGGCGAGCTGTGTGCAGCGTTCCTTCGTTTAAAAAGTCCCTCGGGTGCCGTGAGTACCTGGCATTGCCGAACGGGGAAGAAATATTATGCGATCAAATCGAAACACTTACAACAAATCACTCTAAGTGAAGGTTTAGCCGCAAGAAGATTGATTTCATGTTTTTCCAATGATCGTGCAATTATGAACAAATGAAGTTAGCAGCTTAAGACGTATACGCCACACAAATCCTTTAGTTTGCACTTGATACAAAGCTTTTGTCTTGAAAAAACGCAGAAGCTGGTAGCTTCAATCAGTTTTAAATGGCTATTTTTCTTTGCATACAACTATTTATGAACACATAAATCCCCTATGTAGACCTCAGTCATCGACACGCCGAAAAACAGATCCTTGCACAATCACAAACTTATTGCGACAGGGCGGCATAGTTTATTGCGGTGTTCATAATTTATCCAACCCCGGTCATCATAGGACGCCACAGCGCTCGCCAATGATAGAAACAACAGTTTTGCCCGGCATCAACTACAGCAGCAGCTCAACCCACACCTGCTACACGTGTGCGCCCGAACACGGACGAGCACTACCGACGGGACGGGTCCACCGGAGTCCTTTTTCACACCTCCGCTGCTGCGGCTAGTGAGGCGGAAGGAAAGAAACTTCAGCGGTGAAGAAATTTTCCGTGGCTAGCTGGGTGGCACAATGCCTGGATCCTGGAGTGGAGCAGATACGACCCGCCCCATTGTGACACCGGTACACACCGTGCCACCATGACCATGAAGTGTGAATATTGCAGGTGAGAAAACTGTCCCATCCATCCATGGTTGGGGACTTTAAAAGCAAGCGTTCCTGCCGTGACATGCCGTCTTTTCACCTCATCTCGGTTGGGGATTTTCAAGTAGTTTCGAGCGTTCGGTCGCTTTGGACGAGGCTGCGTTTTCCGCTTTTCCTCAAAACCGAGCGAAAGTTTATCCCGCAACTCACCGGGCGTTTCCAGCTTCCGGTACGGGATTGCATCTCTTAGGCATGGTCATGGTTGGTGGCAAAACAAATTAGTGGACGCGGGGAATACGAAAAGATTATGGCATGTGTTTGTTAGCAAAGCATATTGTGCGTTTTAGGCATTCTACTGTGGAGTTTTTGTTCGATTTGAAAGAATAGCCAAACGGATGAGTGGACACCTTTGAGACTTTGGGAGACTTATGTTTGAAATGTCATGTTGCACTTCAATTTGGAAACCAGACCCGTTCCGCTGTTTGAAGTAGAGATGTGCATACTGAGTAAGAGTGAGTGAGTGAGTAGAATCTTTGTAATGAAAAGAGTGAGTTAACTCCCAACATAGAATTTTAATTACTCTTTAGGGAGTCGTTATAATGAAACTCACTCGCGAGTGATTAACAACTGGCCGTAGGGATCCGGATCCCAAAAGAGTGAGTGGGATAGGTAAACCTGAGCGATAGGGTTCCTAAGGGCAAAGTGCGTGTGTTATTCTCATCACTAGTTTGAAGTAGATCTATGTTGATTCAATCCTGATTAAGATTTGATTCTTTTTTAATAGTTATTATTCATTTTTTATTTATAAGAAACTTGTGGACTCTGAAAACTTCGTCGTGAACAAAGAAGGTCTCACAGAAATTTTGGAGAAACTCTATTGCTGTCATTTGACTAAAAAACAGCCGATATTCATACTGATTGATTCGGTCCTCAATTTCTATACTTTCTGCTGGTTCAGTTCATCATCAATGGAAAAAATGAAGTTGTTACTAATAAAGTAGTCCTCGGAACTCTAGTCCTCTCTTCTAAGACCCTTTAGATTCAATAACATAAAATAGGCACTGCTTTTGTAGTCCTTTATTATCAACTAACACTATCAGCGGTTGTGATGCTAGTTCTACAATTGTTATATGGACAATATTAAAATCGGATATGTTGTCCAAAATATATACACACTCCTCTTGCTACTCACAATTCGATAAAAACATGTTTTCTCACTTTTCTCTCAACTCTCACAAGAGTTAATAGAGAAACTTTTTGTTTCAGAGGACGCGACTGTTAAATAGATTCATCTAGTCTTTTGTGTTCTAACGAGACATTTCAAATCTCCAAGTAATCTTTATGTCACAAAAACTGGTCTTCAATAGAGTTAAAAAAAACGCCTTAAGAATTGCGATCGTCATGCCTGTTTCCGCGTAAAACCCTCTTGCACAGTGCACAGCTCTGCAAGGACGCATTCGCGTAAATTTTCCAACGCCTCGAGCAAAATAATAAGTCGGCCCACAGTCGTTCCGCCAGCTGAACAGCCGAACGCTGGTGGTCCCTGGTGCAGGCGGCGTTGCGAAACGGCGACTATTCTTAGCACACTCACCCTTCCCCCGATGGGTGAGGTGAACAGGCTACGGGTTCGGGGAACACTATGTTTTACCCCTCCGCATCAATCCGTCGACGCAGGTGACACGAGAAACGGAACGCAACAACAATCCATCCTTCAGCCGTGCATACACACACTCCCGTTGCAAATGACTGATGATGCAGAGCGGGTTTTTAGCGGTAATAAGAACAAAAATGACCACGACAAACGAGAAACGCGCTCTGTGCATTTTGTGAGGAGCTGCTGTTCGGGGCGGCAGAAAAAAAACACATATAACCGGGGTCGACAAACGAGAAACGCGCTCTGTGCATTTTGTGAGGAGCTGCTGTTCGGGGCGGCAGAAAAAAAACACATATAACCGGGGAAAACATTGTTAAATGAGACCGTCGTGTTGGCAGTGGCCACACCGGCTCCAACCCATCACCGCCAACCAAACCGTGCATGCATTGACCTCCACGGGGAAGATCGTCGCCTCATGCATACATTCGTTCGTTTTTCACGTTCATGCCATCCTATACTTCATGCCTTAACCGTACGGATGCGGACCGTGCAGTGATCGAACCTTCCATCCGGTCCAAGTAGGTGAATAATTCCTAGGATTAGCGTGTTTAAAAATAGTTTGACAACAAATCCTTGCCGGCTGGTATCGGATCGCACCTCGTCGGTAAGTGGCTCGAAGATGGATGGTGCGGTTGAGACCTTCTCCCCCAGTTCGGTTCGAGTTCAAGCGCCTGATGTGACCCTGTTTTGCACGGGGGATGCGACCAAATACACTCACAATCGTTATCTACTCGTACTAAGTGAAGATTTTGCAGGGTTTTTATTTCAAACTTTTGAAATGAATGGATCGCAGGGATGTTCTAGAAACTGAATCTCAGATCTGTTAGAACTGATAGTCCGTAGATGAAAGATTTGGAGCTACTTTTTTATTGGGTCAACTTTTTGGTATTCATGTTTGTATGCTTTTGAATAGTCTCGTCAAGAAATTATGTTGAAAAAGGTATAAAAATTACAGCAATATTATGTTTTGTAAAACAAAGTCATGGAATAAGTATATTAGGCATTATCAGTGATTCTAACCTACAAGTTGTTACTTCAACGATACAAATAATACCACAGTCAAGCATGTAACGTATGTTCAGACAACAAGCTTGAGTACAGATGGATAATGTTACAAGGGTCGCTTGCCAACGAACAAACCAAACATGGAAACAACATACGAAACATGATACACTATATTTACACAACTCACCACCAAACCAAAGCCACATCATAATGTGGCCCTAGCTCTAGCGCAGGTCAAGCATTCGCCAAGCCAGCCATCATCTCGAGGCCGTACCTTCCGCGACATCCAATACACAATCAACCGGCAGCGGAGCAAAAATGCTGCGGGGCATGAATGAACGCGCACATTCTCACCTACGCACCCCCAGGCATAATACAACCACTTGTTGCGCGCTGCCGCGGACAAACAGTGCGGTGAGCCGTACGATGGGTGAGCGGGATGAATGGAAAATCCGTAATCCTTTCGGAACGGCCTCCGAAAAACCTTAAGGATGACAAAGTTTTGCCCCTTTTCTTTCGGCTTCTACCGATGGGCACATACACTCACATGCATATTCTATAGCGTGAAACATAATGATCAAAAGAGGATTAACTGAATGGGTCGGCGATAAGGTGGTATTTTTCCTTTCTCCGGTACTGTGATTATGCATCGATTACTGATGCGCTCGCCCTGTGACTGTGGCTAGCTAGTTTCTTCGCGAACGATTATTTCTCCCCCCGAGAAAAACAACTCACGGTTCTCTAAACAAAATGACATGGTGTGGAAAATCGAAGGCATTTTCCACGACTCAATCGTGCCGTGGCTTTGAGACCCGATCGGCCTCGCGGAGGCAACCTAATCGATCGCCGAACGGACGCGACGCAGCCGAGGGCGGAAGGAAATTGATCGATTCCGGCATTATCCTTTACGACACATGTAAAGCGGAAACATTTGCATGTGAATGTTGTGAGGAAGGCGTCTCCTGGTCATGTCTATTTTTCGTGTTTAGTTCATATCGAAACTGGATGAGCGAACGAGAGGCAGAACGCGGCAAACATGGTCGTCGAATCGTCGGTTCCACCATTATTGGATGGACAGTGCACACATCCACGCGCACACTCACACATTGTTTCGCGTGGTAGGATTATGCGGTCACAAAGAGCCGGTTTCGCAAACTTTGAGCCTAAGAACAGGGTATTCAGGGTAGGAAAAATTCAACCCTGCCCGGGTGATAAACGATCCCGAAAGCATCGGGTAACGCCGATCGCCGATAGACGAGCACATTATCATTCGATTAGCTGTCAGAACATTTGTCAGGATTTACTCCACGGCCGCTCGGGCAGGCCGTATGTTGTTGTGATGAGAAAATATGTTAATAAAGCGATCCACCGAAAGGTGAAAACCCAAGGTTGGGTCGATGTAGAAAGGTACGCGAGCATGTAACGATTGAGCATGTAGCGATTGAAATTTAGCAACAAATACACAAATCAAGCTATGTTAATATTGAACAAGAGACGCTGGGAAGATAAACTAGCACCGTATCCATCGGCTGTACCCTCAATTACCACGCACGTTTTAGTCGAAGTGAAACGGCAAATATTATCCCGGTACCATAGACTTCGCGGCTTTTTTTTCCGCTACAAGCTGCGTGCCTTACTGTTCACCAGCGTTTTGTGTACAATTTTTCTTCGCAAGCATTTCGGCGGGGCAGAATTTATTCGCTTACCCATTTCCAGGAAAACAATCCAGAGCTGTTGGGGGCCATGAATCTGTGCTTCTCTAGTGGGCGATACGTTTATTTTGCATTTGTGTGTGTGTGTGCGTGTGTTAGTGTTCTTTTCTTCTTACTGGCGCTATTCTTTCTCCCACTCCCCCCTGGAAAAAGCGCGAGAGAGTTGTGATGTGATGAAAATAGAACAATCAAGCGGGGCATAATGGCCCGCATGCGAACGAATTTGGTGAGGTCAAACCGCGCGAAGGAATGTGAGGGGGAAAATTTCGTTCATTCTGTGGTTTTCAAATTTTCCTTCTATTAAGCAGCGTGCTCACTCACCGTCGAGTGTCAAATCTAGATTTAAACACACAGTAATCTAATTTAAATTTCATAAATGATCTTTAAAGCTTTGAGCTTCGATGGAGGCGCCTGGTGTTTTGTTAAATCGAAAAACAAGGATAATGCAACGCGTTGGCAGAAAAAGAAAAGCGAAAGCAGAAAAAAAGCACAACAGGCACAACATCGATTTCTGGCATTTACAGGATGCTGCTCATGGCGTCAGCACCGGCACCGGTTAGCCAGAAAAAGGAGGTATAAAAAGTCGGTTAAGAGCGCACAAGCAAAAGCTAAATTGAATGCTAGGCTTATGTAAATATGTGAAACCATCGGCACGATGACCACGGAAGCGGAATGATAAAAAGGCAAAAGCCCGGGACGCAATGTTATGATCGAACTGTGTCGTGAGTGGAAAGTGTCCGCAAAGCGATCCACCGAAAGGTGAAAACCCAAGGTTGGGTCGATGTAGAAAGGTACGCGAGCATGTAACGATTGAGCATGTAGCGATTGAAATTTAGCAACCAATAAAAAGGAACGAGAAAGAACAAAACAATGCAATGCCACCAACCAACACAACACGTTCCTGAATAAGCTAATCAGATCCCGGCCATTGATCGAATTTGTCATGCCACGTTTGCCACGTTTGGGGTGTCGGGGGCACGATTGCGACAGCTCGATGCCCCTGCACGCTGCACGCTTTCGCCTATGACGATTGGAAAATCAAATTCCAACCACGCCACACGTGTCCAACGTGCGTGCGCGGGTGCCGAGATTTGCCGGGTGGAAAATAGCTCGCGTGTAAAATATGCATACGCGCGGCTTCTGCGTGCTAGGTCAGGGAACAAACGTGTGCACGTCACGCAACTCACGGGGAACGGCTTTTTTGTTGCGTTTGTCGTTTGTTGTTTTTTGGTTGCCTCTAAAAGTCAACCCCTAGCGTGTTGTTCTAGCTCGCGTGTAAAATATGCATACGCGCGGCTTCTGCGTGCTAGGTCAGGGAACAAACGTGTGCACGTCACGCAACTCACGGGGAACGGCTTTTTTGTTGCGTTTGTCGTTTGTTGTTTTTTGGTTGCCTCTAAAAGTCAACCCCTAGCGTGTTGTTCAACCCCTAGGAGAAAACAGCTGTGCTGCCGTTGTGTGTGTGCGAATGAGCAGGCTAGCAGGCAACTTCTGTGCAACTGCCCGCTCTCACGTCCCCCAGAAAAGAGCGTGCACAGCTCTGCAAGGACGCATTCGCGTAAATTTTCCAACGCCTCGAGCAAAATAATAAGTCGGCCCACAGTCGTTCCGCCAGCTGAACAGCCGAACGCTGGTGGTCCCTGGTGCAGGCGGCGTTGCGAAACGGCGACTATTCTTAGCACACTCACCCTTCCCCCGATGGGTGAGGTGAACAGGCTACGGGTTCGGGGAACACTATGTTTTACCCCTCCGCATCAATCCGTCGACGCAGGTGACACGAGAAACGGAACGCAACAACAATCCATCCTTCAGCCGTGCATACTCACACTCCCGTTGCAAATGACTGATGATGCAGAGCGGGTTTTTAGCGGTAATAAGAACAAAAATGACCACGACAAACGAGAAACGCGCTCTGTGCATTTTGTGAGGAGCTGCTGTTCGGGGCGGCAGAAAAAAAACACATATAACCGGGGAAAACATTGTTAAATGAGACCGTCGTGTTGGCAGTGGCCACACCGGCTCCAACCCATCACCGCCAACCAAACCGTGCATGCATTGACCTCCACGGGGAAGATCGTCGCCTCATGCATACATTCGTTCGTTTTTCACGTTCATGCCATCCTATACTTCATGCCTTAACCGTACGGATGCGGACCGTGCAGTGATCGAACCTTCCATCCGGTCCAAGTAGGTGAATAATTCCTAGGATTAGCGTGTTTAAAAATAGTTTGACAACAAATCCTTGCCGGCTGGTATCGGATCGCACCTCGTCGGTAAGTGGCTCGAAGATGGATGGTGCGGTTGAGACCTTCTCCCCCAGTTCGGTTCGAGTTCAAGCGCCTGATGTGACCCTGTTTTGCACGGGGGATGCGACCAAATACACTCACAATCGTTATCTACTCGTACTAAGTGAAGATTTTGCAGGGTTTTTATTTCAAACTTTTGAAATGAATGGATCGCAGGGATGTTCTAGAAACTGAATCTCAGATCTGTTAGAACTGATAGTCCGTAGATGAAAGATTTGGAGCTACTTTTTTATTGGGTCAACTTTTTGGTATTCATGTTTGTATGCTTTTGAATAGTCTCGTCAAGAAATTATGTTGAAAAAGGTATAAAAATTACAGCAATATTATGTTTTGTAAAACAAAGTCATGGAATAAGTATATTAGGCATTATCAGTGATTCTAACCTACAAGTTGTTACTTCAACGATACAAATAATACCACAGTCAAGCATGTAACGTATGTTCAGACAACAAGCTTGAGTACAGATGGATAATGTTACAAGGGTCGCTTGCCAACGAACAAACCAAACATGGAAACAACATACGAAACATGATACACTATATTTACACAACTCACCACCAAACCAAAGCCACATCATAATGTGGCCCTAGCTCTAGCGCAGGTCAAGCATTCGCCAAGCCAGCCATCATCTCGAGGCCGTACCTTCCGCGACATCCAATACACAATCAACCGGCAGCGGAGCAAAAATGCTGCGGGGCATGAATGAACGCGCACATTCTCACCTACGCACCCCCAGGCATAATACAACCACTTGTTGCGCGCTGCCGCGGACAAACAGTGCGGTGAGCCGTACGATGGGTGAGCGGGATGAATGGAAAATCCGTAATCCTTTCGGAACGGCCTCCGAAAAACCTTAAGGATGACAAAGTTTTGCCCCTTTTCTTTCGGCTTCTACCGATGGGCACATACACTCACATGCATATTCTATAGCGTGAAACATAATGATCAAAAGAGGATTAACTGAATGGGTCGGCGATAAGGTGGTATTTTTCCTTTCTCCGGTACTGTGATTATGCATCGATTACTGATGCGCTCGCCCTGTGACTGTGGCTAGCTAGTTTCTTCGCGAACGATTATTGGCCACCTCGCACGCCTCTTTGCAACAACCGAGTGAAAATATCTACCCTCTCAATCACCGTACGAGCGGCCCGTCGAACGATGCGACACATTCATAAATGAAGACGAAAACATTTTAAAAATAACCACCGACATAAATCTTCGCCACAGCGCTATTGTTGAGACGCCATCTTCTACTGGCGTGGCACCGGGTAGTAATAGTTAATGACTGAAGAACTTGGGAGAGAGATAGAGAGAGAGAGAGAGACAGGAACAAACAAAAGCAAAAACCCCTCATTGAAATAAACCAAGCGGAAAGGATTGTCTCGGTTGTTGGCCAACCCGCCATTACCCGCGAAAGCCTTTTGCATCCGGCTCAGAGCAGCATCTGGTGAAGGGAGGATGATATTTGACAAAAATATCACCACCGACGGCGTTTTCTTCTCCTTCCCGTGCCCGTGCACTCGTTTTATTCGCGTTAATTTACACAACCAAAGTCCTGGGCAGGGCGCGGTGGCCTGTGAATTTACTACCAAACAATAACGCACGCCCCGAAAAACAGTAAACAATTGCCGCCATTGGGCGGGTGAGCAACGCGGCGACACTGCACGGGCTGGGCTCAATAAAACAGCACCCGGTTGCGTTGTGATTGCGATTTTATTTTCATCGTCGCCCATTTCTCGGGCTTAAAAGGTGACATTTACATGCACCGACGCACCAGAAACTTACCAGGCACGGGAGGAAGGGGTGGGGATGATGATGGTGGGGGGAAAAGTCATTGACGCCGCGGCACGGTACACACGATCAGAAGGCAATTAAACCGATGGTGAACTGATTTATCTCGCTGTAATAAGAGTCCTGATTTTCAAATATATATTTTAAAAGAACCTAGGCTGCGGCTCACGATGTGATTATGTTGGAGATTCATTACGATACATAGAGTAAATAAAAAATGTATTTTTTTAATCTATTTATTAGTATGATAGCCATAGAGGCCGTACTATCTATAGTTTTTAATATGTTAATATAATAAAAATATATAATTAAAAAAAAACTGTGTTTAATCAATCTGTAGCATTTTGTGGTCCCATTTTTTATAATGAAAACTTTCGAATAAAATAAATAAAATTATAAAGACTGGCGAAAATGTTAGATTTTACATATTTCCAGCTTCAGTTCTAAAGATCAAAAAGTAAAAATGATCAAATATGATTGATAAGTCACCACAACTAAGTCAAGTGGGTTATTATATATCTTAGAGAAAAAAAAGAAACAATTTAAAATATAATTCTCCAAAGTTCCGGTACTGTGATTATGCATCGATTACTGATGCGCTCGCCCTGTGACTGTGGCTAGCTAGTTTCTTCGCGAACGATTATTTGCCACCTCGCACGCCTCTTTGCAACAACCGAGTGAAAATATCAACCCTCTCAATCACCGTACGGGCGGCCCGTCGAACGATGCGACACATTCATAAATGAAGACGAAAACATTTTAAAAATAACCACCGACATAAATCTTCGCCACAGCGCTATTGTTGAGACGCCATCTTCTACTGGCGTGGCACCGGGTAGTAATAGTTAATGACTGAAGAACTTGGGAGAGAGATAGAGAGAGAGAGAGAGAGACAGGAACAAACAAAAGCAAAAACCCCTCATTGAAATAAACCAAGCGGAAAGGATTGTCTCGGTTGTTGGCCAACCCGCCGTTACCCGCGAAAGCCTTTTGCATCCGGCTCAGAGCAGCATCTGGTGAAGGGGGGATGATATTTGACAAAAATATCACCACCGACGGCGTTTTCTTCTCCTTCCCGTGCCCGTGCACTCGTTTTATTCGCGTTAATTTACACAACCAAAGTCCTGGGCAGGGCGCGGTGGCCTGTGAATTTACTACCAAACAATAACGCACGCCCCGAAAAACAGTAAACAATTGCCGCCATTGGGCGGGTGAGCAACGCGGCGACACTGCACGGGCTGGGCTCAATAAAACAGCACCCGGTTGCGTTGTGATTGCGATTTTATTTTCATCGTCGCCCATTTCTCGGGCTTAAAAGGTGACATTTACATGCACCGACGCACCAGAAACTTACCAGGCACGGGAGGAAGGGGTGGGGATGATGATGGTGGGGGGAAAAGTCATTGACGCCGCGGCACGGTACACACGATCAGAAGGCAATTAAACCGATGGTGAACTGATTTATCTCGCTGTAATAAGAGTCCTGATTTTCAAATATATATTTTAAAAGAACCTAGGCTGCGGCTCACGATGTGATTATGTTGGAGATTCATTACGATACATAGAGTAAATAAAAAATGTATTTTTTTAATCTATTTATTAGTATGATAGCCATAGAGGCCGTACTATCTATAGTTTTTAATATGTTAATATAATAAAAATATATAATTAAAAAAAACTGTGTTTAATCAATCTGTAGCATTTTGTGGTCCCATTTTTTATAATAAAAACTTTCAAATAAAATAAATAAAATTATAAAAACTGGCGAAAATGTTAGATTTTACATATTTCCAGCTTCAGTTCTAAAGATCAAAAAGTAAAAATGATCAAATATGATTGATGCCCCTAGCTTAGCTTTCCTTTTAGACGAAAAGTCACCACAACTAAGTCAAGTGGGTTATTATATATCTTAGAGAAAAAAAAGAAACAATTTAAAATATAATTCTCCAAAGCTATATTGAAACAACATCTACTTTGTAAGGGAGTTATAGAGAAAAAATGCTCTGCATTAGTAGTAAACAAGAGGTTAACAATATGGTCAGGTCGTTTGAGCTGACTAAATAAGTAAACAATAGGCCCAAAACTGGTGCTTATTGTTAACAAGCCAATTCCACCCCTCATTCAGTGCGTATTAAATAAACACCGTTGCCCACTTCCAAGTATTGTGGCACAACATTTAATTATCACCGAAAACTAACCTAACCACCATCACCCCACTCGTTAGCCAGGTGCCATTCCGCGTCAGTCATTGTTGGCAAATTTTGCATCCATCTGGGTTGGGTGCGTAATAAAAAGGAACGAGAAAGAACAAAACAATGCAATGCCACCAACCAACACAACACGTTCCTGAATAAGCTAATCAGATCCCGGCCATTGATCGAATTTGTCATGCCACGTTTGCCACGTTTGGGGTGTCGGGGGCGCGATTGCGACAGCCCGATGCCCCTGCACGCTGCACGCTTTCGCCTATGACGATTGGAAAATCAAATTCCAACCACGCCACACGTGTCCAACGTGCGTGCGCGGGTGCCGAGATTTGCCGGGTGGAAAATAGCTCGCGTGTAAAATATGCATACGCGCGGCTTCTGCGTGCTAGGTCAGGGAACAAACGTGTGCACGTCACGCAACTCACGGGGAACGGCTTTTTTGTTGCGTTTGTCGTTTGTTGTTTTTTGGTTGCCTCTAAAAGTCAACCCCTAGCGTGTTGTTCGGCTAGGGGAAAACAGCTGTGCTGCCGTTGTGTGTGTGTGCGAATGAGCAGGCTAGCAGGCAACTTCTGTGCAACTGCCCGCTCTCACGTCCCCCAGAAAAGAGCTCCGTTGAATCAACAAGCACTGGTGGAAATTTAGAGACCGAGGATGCGGAAAATCATGCAAAAGATTATGTGACAAGTGACAGCCATCAGCGAATCAGGACGATTTGATTAGCCCAGTCGTGCGTTCGTGTGTGTGTGTGTGTCGTTGGAAAAAGCGCGAGAGAGTTGTGATGTGATGAAAATAGAACAATCAAGCGGGGCATAATGGCCCGCATGCGAACGAATTTGTGAGGCCAAACCGCGCGAAGGAATGTGAGGGGGAAAATTTCGTTCATTCTGTGGTTTTCAAATTTTCCTTCTATTAAGCAGCGTGCTCACTCAACGGTGAGTGTCAAATCAAGATTTAAACACACAGTAATCTAATTTAAATTTCATAAATGATCTTTAAAGCTTTGAGCTTCGATGGAGGCGCCTGGTGTTTTGTTAAATCGAAAAACAAGGATAATGCAACGCGTTGGCAGAAAAAGAAAAGCGAAAGCAGAAAAAAAGCACAACAGGCACAACATCGATTTCTGGCATTTACAGGATGCTGCTCATGGCGTCAGCACCGGCACCGGTTAGCCAGAAAAAGGAGGTATAAAAAGTCGGTTAAGAGCGCACAAGCAAAAGCTAAATTGAATGCTAGGCTTATGTAAATATGTGAAACCATCGGCACGATGACCACGGAAGCGGAATGATAAAAAGGCAAAAGCCCGGGACGCAATGTTATGATCGAACTGTGTCGTGAGTGGAAAGTGTCCGCAAAGCGATCCACCGAAAGGTGAAAACCCAAGGTTGGGTCGATGTAGAAAGGTACGCGAGCATGTAACGATTGAGCATGTAGCGATTGAAATTTAGCAACAAATACACAAATCAAGCTATGTTAATATTGAACAAGAGACGCTGGGAAGATAAACTAGCACCGTATCCATCGGCTGTACCCTCAATTACCACGCACGTTTTAGTCGAAGTGAAACGGCAAATATTATCCCGGTACCATAGACTTCGCGGCTTTTTTTTCCGCTACAAGCTGCGTGCCTTACTGTTCACCAGCGTTTTGTGTACAATTTTTCTTCGCAAGCATTTCGGCGGGGCAGAATTTATTCGCTTACCCATTTCCAGGAAAACAATCCAGAGCTGTTGGGGGCCATGAATCTGTGCTTCTCTAGTGGGCGATACGTTTATTTTGCATTTGTGTGTGTGTGTGCGTGTGTTAGTGTTCTTTTCTTCTTACTGGCGCTATTCTTTCTCCCACTCCCCCCACTCCTCTCCACGCGATTCCGCCTTATCCCGGAAGAATGCGAAAACCGAACGAAAAGGAAGATTTATGGTCGTTCCGGCGAAATTGAGCGATTCAAGATGCCATCGCGGCGGTTGAGTTCAGCTCTTCCCAAATTGGCCGCCGCCGTGCGATTCAAGGGCAGCATCCACTAGCCGGCCCCCATTCCGAAAACGGAAACGATTTTCCACCACGGTTGTGGTGGAAAAAAAATAAACGGCCCACAGCTCCTCCTCCCCCCGAGAAAAACAACTCACGGTTCTCTAAACAAAATGACATGGTGTGGAAAATCGAAGGCATTTTCCACGACTCAATCGTGCCGTGGCTTTGAGACCCGATCGGCCTCGCGGAGGCAACCTAATCGATCGCCGAACGGACGCGACGCAGCCGAGGGCGGAAGGAAATTGATCGATTCCGGCATTATCCTTTACGACACATGTAAAGCGGAAACATTTGCATGTGAATGTTGTGAGGAAGGCGTCTCCTGGTCATGTCTATTTTTCGTGTTTAGTTCATATCGAAACTGGATGAGCGAACGAGAGGCAGAACGCGGCAAACATGGTCGTCGAATCGTCGGTTCCACCATTATTGGATGGACAGTGCACACATCCACGCGCACACTCACACATTGTTTCGCGTGGTAGGATTATGCGGTCACAAAGAGCCGGTTTCGCAAACTTTGAGCCTAAGAACAGGGTATTCAGGGTAGGAAAAATTCAACCCTGTCCGGGTGATAAACGATCCCGAAAGCATCGGGTAACGCCGATCGCCGATAGACGAGCACATTATCATTCGATTAGCTGTCAGAACATTTGTCAGGATTTACTCCACGGCCGCTCGGGCAGGCCGTATGTTGTTGTGATGAGAAAATATGTTAAATGTTCTTATTGTTTTTTAAAACACCATAACGACATATTTATCAAAACACGGCTATGTGCAATGAAGAGTAAAATGTACAATGCATTAGGTGCAAAATCTACAAATGGAAGAATAAAATGTTTTCATAATACATTTCCTTGTTATTCTGAACAAAAACCCTCATCTGATAGTTTTTGATGAATTTAGAGTAAATGTACGAGCCTAATATTGTTTATATTATACATTTAGTGTGAACGCTATATTTTACTTATATCATTTTACTAGAAAAAAATAGAGGTCTATAGAAAGAGGAGAAACAAGATAGAACAACTATACTGCAATGAACGTGAAAGTAAGCATTTATTACTCTATGTTGGCGCTAAAACCTCGTATTCTAATTAATGAGTTTCATTTTTATTTCCTTTTTTAATTTGTATCGATCGGTTGAGATGAAATTTCTGCCCTGTTGCATGTAGGACGCTTTCCAGAAAAGCCTACAACGATATTAAAAAAGCCTTTGGCATAGGCGTTGTAATCAATATTTCAAAAAAATGAGTGGTCCAATAGGTTTTTCCCCCAATCGAATCTGGGTGGTTTGATTAGAAGAACCAATACAGCCACAAGGCCTTTGAACATTTTATTACGTTTCGAAAGCAAACAATACAACGAAACCAAATCACTACTTCGGGATCTCCCTAAATATAATCAACAAGGTCTATGGTAAGCAAAGCTTGATATTTTAACTATTTAAAACTTCCATATTGGATCCCATTACTCCGTAGGTGATAAACGAGCAATAAGCAATGGGAATGAAATTGTGTGGTACGAACGTGTCACTGATCAGGAAGTAAAATACGTAACGATGGTCGGGTAAAAGCACAACATGACGTAAAGCACGAGAGAGCACACAATCGGCAATTTGGAGAGAAAAAAAA
>KZ067123.1:11064-26107 GCA_002091845.1 Anopheles cracens | reverse complement strand
TAAGTATATAGCCTGTCTTGGCCTACTAAGAACTGCCCCAATCCCAACCATAATAGAAGAAAATTGAAGACCATCCGTTTATTTTAGCCTGGACCTTCACAACCTCCGCTGGCTTTGTGGAGGAACCCATCGTTTCCAACGTTATTATAGTCTATGATGGCAGCAATACTATCTAGTTAGCCACACGAATGCGAAAGCAATCTAGTATGCTTGTTTGTTTGGATTAAAGTATATCATGTTCTCAAACCTCGAATAGGTTGAACCTGTTTATTCCTTCTAACAGGCTAGTAGTGTTTGGGTAGCACAGGTACCTACCAATTTCACAAAAACACAGAGAAGTCTAGAATCATTGAATGGCACTGATCATGGATCTTTTCAGACCCACAACTACACAGATGAACTTATTGAGATCCAGAACAGTTTTGTACTACTCCTTGTTTGACTTAACTTGAGTGCTTAGGAGAAGAAGCTTCAATTCACAATAGCTTCCAACATAAATAGAACAAATTTCGAAACATCACAACAAACAACGAACCAAAACATCGAGAGAAAAAAACTTTCAATTGAAACAAACACCTTCTCGCGGTGCCGCTACAAATGAGGCAAATTGAAACACGCTCACCCTAATCGATAAGCCCGGGAGCAATGCTGCCATATCGAAATTAATGATGCCTACGGTCAACCGGCCAGAGACGGAGAGGCGGATCCCGCGCGGAGTGCCGCAAATAACGACCTTCCTCACCGCAGCAGCGTTTGGTTTTTAATTTTGGAAAATTCCCTACCATAGGCCGACCGTTCGCAGGGCGGCGCGGCGGCAATTTCTTCACTTTCTCCTTCCCGTACGTGCGCTCTGGCGGGGTGGCGGCTGTGAAGGATCGCCAGCTGCGTTCGGCTCATTTGCCGGCCTAATGGGCCGGCGTGCGAGCCCAGCCGTGCACACGTACGGCAGGCACCAGCGGCGGGAACTGTAAAAGAGCTGGCTGGGTGGCTGTAGAAGGAAAGAAAATCTCGCCAACCGCGATAGAAAGAAAGCAAGGTGCGTACGAGCCGCAAGCCGTCCAGAGAGAGAGAGAGTGGGAAGAGAGACGCCACAAGAAAAGGAAAGCGCAGCGCGGCGAGCAAGAGAGCAACCAACCCGACGGCATGCAAAAGAAAGGTTTGGTGCGCGGCGCGGCGCACTGGTGGAACAAAATGGTTTAACATAGTTTTATAGCTGGCCACGGTATCATACGCCAGTAAGCCGTCTCGCCGTCGACACGGAGCACCGATTTTTTTCAGTTCCAAAAACTCTTTCCTTGTCCAAAACTCAAAAGCATGTTGATCGTCCCATTTCTGACAAGCATTTCCTAGCGCACCAGGTCCTCCCAGAGTCACTCCGAACTCAGATCATGGTGTTCTCTGGATAAAGATCACGCTAGACTCCCGGTTTTGACGTATCTTCTGAAGCCAATTACCCCTTTCTGCCTGATATTAGCCTGAAATGTCCCTTAAGCTTAACTCGTACACAAAAATGATAGTACTTATTAATGAACAACACCAACTTAAAAATATTCACGTAATGAAACTTGAATCTGAACAACAAAAAAACTACTACAAACCAAACCAGCACAATATCAATTATTGCAAAAATATGACTGCGTGTGATCCGATGCCCCCCTCCGTGCCGTGAACGATGGACAGCAACAAACAAACAAACAAGCCAACCGAACAGCACGCCGAAGGTGCCGGGTGAAAATAAGCCAATGGGCCATAAAAACAGCCTCGTCCAGTGGACCCTCCAGATGGGCCGATCTGTGGCCAGGTTTCGCGCGCCGCCGCGCTCTTGTGGCTCCAATCCGTCCGAAGCTGCCGTTTTCCCCTGGCTACTGCTTGCTGGCCATTAGCTCGAATGCAGCAGCGATTTGCATTTGAATTGAATCATTTGTACTTGCTGTTTGTTAGAGTGTGATCCATTATTACGAGACGGAACAGGTTACAAAAACAATCCTTCTTTTAAATCGATTATTCGGAGCTTTTAGACGTTCAAAATCGTTTTGAAGTGGGTGACATTCTGAGTTATATCATTAACGAACTTGGTTCATATTAAACATATGCATGTTTGTTCAGATTTATACTACCAGTAGTTCGAATGCTATCATGCCTCCAAAATCCCGGTGTTGGTGGAGTGTTTTAGATAGATTTTTTCAAGTTTTTTCAGTTCCAAAAACTCTTTCCTTGTCCAAAACTCAAAAGCATGTAGAACTTTCGTTTGCAGAAACATCCCCAATCCCATCTCGATCGATCGAACCGATCGATTGGCCAGGAAATTGAGCCAATAAAATCGAGTGCTCTTTATATTGCGACACCTTCCCTAACACACGGCGCCGTGGAGAGTTTTCCACGTTTAATAGGCTTTATCTGAGAGGCAGCGAGCGTACCACTTCGTGGAGCATTATTACCGACTGGAGTTTACGAATTTCGCTGTCCAAAAAACACACAAAACAAGCCCATCTCATTTCGAGAGAGTCCTCTCGATTTCTTTTGGGGGCTCGTTATCGGACATTGTGTTTGGGGCCTTCACTCGCCGGCCGTGACATTGTATAGACCCACTGCCCTTGTGGGCGCACGGCGCTCCAAACAGCCGGCCAAACACGTTTCCCGACCATCGAGTCATCCCGCACGAGCCACCTCAAACCCATCTTGGTACATGCGCGTGCCGGCGATCGCTTACCCACTCCCGGGGAGGCTTTTCATTTCCCTCTCGCCGCGCTAACGAAAGGAGCCAAAGATGGAGCGCAGCAAAACAACCCCCCTCCCTGGGATGAGAGGGCATCGATCGATTCTTCGGGCCGGGGTAAGAGCAACACCGAACGACGAACCAGTTAAACTTGAACTTCGCAAGAGACGCCGATCGGCAGGTGCTCGTGCGCGTCATATGCCCAACGAACGGCTCTAGCGTTGAAACACCAAAAAGGGGGCACAGCATACCGGCGAACCTGTCGTCGGGTTGGATCTCCGAAGTTTCGCGAGCATGCGAGACGGGCGGGTATTGGGGCGCGTGCCACGACCACAAAAAAAACTTTCAATTGAAACAGACACCTTCACGCGGTGCCGCTACAAACGAGGCAAATTGAAACACGCTCACCCTAATCGATAAGCCCGGGAGCAATGCTGCCATATCGAAATTAATGATGCCTACGGTCAACCGGCCAGAGACGGAGAGGCGGATCCCGCGCGGAGTGCCGCAAATAACGACCTTCCTCACCGCAGCAGCGTTTGGTTTTTAATTTTGGAAAATTCCCTACCATAGGCCGACCGTTCGCAGGGCGGCGCGGCGGCAATTTCTTCACTTTCTCCTTCCCGTACGTGCGCTCTGGCGGGGTGGCGGCTGTGAAGGATCGCCAGCTGCGTTCGGCTCATTTGCCGGCCTAATGGGCCGGCGTGCGAGCCCAGCCGTGCACACGTACGGCAGGCACCAGCGGCGGGAACTGATAAGTGTTTAACGGGGGAGAAGAAGCAGCAAGATGCAATCACCGCGCATCGTGGCTACCGAGTTTTTAGTAATTTTGCTACCCTCGACGACCGCGCCCGGACCGGAGAACAACATAATCGGATCGATGGCAGATGGCGAAACATAAACCCACCCTTGCTCACTTTTTATGGCCATTTTGCTCAGGATACGCTTTCAATCTGCCTCACTTACACGTAAACATAGACGGCGCGCGGTCACTTTCTCCGAGCAGAAGGTGCAAAGTGGCACATTATTATTCTATTACATTCCACGTGCGAAGCGTGCGCGCACAGTTCCCGCGCCTGTCTTGATCTGCCGTTAGGCTGCGTTGCTGTTTGGAACACAGCGGCGGAAGAACAATCGAGAACGACTGTCTCGGCGCTAATTTATGAGGTAGCGTTCCGCTCAGACTGCTCCACATTTTATTCTCCCAGCGATCACCACATGTTAGGGACACGGTGTTCCGTTACGCACTTTTTGTAGGACAATTTTAATCGTATTCTGAGCGACTATTAGATCCTATCCATAATTGGTGAGGTTCCTGATAGTTGACGTGCTAACAAGCAGAAGTTAAACGCATATTCAGGCTAACAAAACGAAGAGATTATTCATCCCCGCGGTTAAAGAACTACGTGTGGGAACCTATGGACGTCTGGACGTTCAACAATTCCAAACACCGTTCGCTACGACCCTTTTATCAACTTACAAAGTACAGACCCTAGTTACTCCGGCTGACAACAAAGAATCGGACGGTGTACCGCGGCAAAACTTCTGCCCTTTCGGAGACCTGCTCCCTAAGATTATCGCTGGAGCAGCGTTGCCTCAAATCAGAGAATTAACAGTCACAACAGCGATAGCGATCTTAACCAAGATGGGAAGAGAAAAAGGCAGCAAACCGTGGTTTGCTGGAACGGCCGCGTTCGTTCCCGCGTGCCCGATCCCGTTAAGCGTCATCGCGATCGCGCGCGCGCAACCGCGCCTGCCTGCTGCGGGATGCAGTGGGCTCCCTTTTCCGCTTCCGTGCGTTCCGCCGCGGTCAACCTGTTTCCCAACTGCAGCCAGCAGTTGTTGGTTTTTTTTTGCAACGCCGTGCGGCAACCCACTTCCGAACGCCGCAGAACGGGGTGGAGAAATGTTTTGGGATGCCGCTCGGGAGCGGGTTTAACGAGTTTCATCCGGCCGTTGGCGGCGTGCGTTTGCGCATTTGCGTGTCTGGCGCAACGCACAGTCACGGCGGTGCAAGTGCAGCCGAGCAGAAGGTGCAAAGTGGCACATTATTATTCTATTACATTCCACGTGCGAAGCGTGCGCGCACAGTTCCCGCGCCTGTCTGGTGGAAGAAGCAGCTGAAGTGAAGACTCACCAAGGAGCGATCCTTGCTGCCCGGGGCCCAAGGGTCGTCCACAGAAAAGTGATCTTTTCCGACAAAAGTGTTTCCGAGGTGGTTTCCAAAATTTCAAATCCGTGGTTGCATTCCGTGTTTTCTTGTGTTTGTGTTTGAATACCCTGCGTGTGCATTTTGTTTCATTTGGAACAACGAATTTCCCTTCAAAGAAAGTGTTCCGTACCGCGAGTGCCAGTAAATTGTCGTAATTACACCTCAAACTACGCTGAAGGTCGATCGGCACCGCGAGATAGGAGAAATTGATCGAAAACAGAAAAAATACGCCCGCGAACAACAGAGTGCTCCGTAAACGTGCGATTACGCGGTTACATTATTATTATTACTATTATTATTATTTTGTTTACGTTACTATAGTTACACGGCTCCGCAGGAGAAAGTGTGCCCAGTCCTGTGGATTGCAGTAGGCGCGCAGGAGAAACGAGAAAGTGTTGAAATAATTAAACAACAAACGAAAAAACGGTACCGCACGTCACACGAAACCTGGATCCAAGTCCTGGAAGACCTGGAAAGCGTGCGAACAGTGTAGGAGTGCGCTCCGTTCCCGCGTATCTCGCGCCGTCCGCTAGCAGGCGCCAAAATCTTCAGCACCTCGACCTCCGTAAATGAGTACGGTCGGAAAATGGGGCTCGGAAGCAATCTAACTCTGATCATCCGTAAGTATGGCGCACGGCCACGGCCACACACAGGCGCGCGAGGGTGTGATGTAGTTTTCCAGCCCACATTAAGCTTAATCTATCAACGTAACCCAGTGGAGGCACCGGGAGACCCAGATCGAAGCAGCTCCGTGTTTTGGGTTTCTTGCCCCGCGCCTGCCTGCTGCGGGATGCAGTGGGCTCCCTTTTCCGCTTCCGTGCGTTCCGCCGCGGTCAACCTGTTTCCCAACTGCAGCCAGCAGTTGTTGGTTTTTTTTTGCAACGCCGTGCGGCAACCCACTTCCGAACGCCGCAGAACGGGGTGGAGAAATGTTTTGGGATGCCGCTCGGGAGCGGGTTTAACGAGTTTCATCCGGCCGTTGGCGGCGTGCGTTTGCGCATTTGCGTGTCTGGCGCAACGCACAGACACGGCGGTGCAAGTGCAGCCAAGCAGAAGGTGCAAAGTGGCACATTATTATTCTATTACATTCCACGTGCGAAGCGTGCGCGCACAGTTCCCGCGCCTGTCTTGATCTGCCGTTAGGCTGCGTTGCTGTTTGGAACACAGCGGCGGAAGAACAATCGAGAACGACTGTCTCGGCGCTAATTTATGAGGTAGCGTTCCGCTCAGACTGCTCCACATTTTATTCTCCCAGCGATCACCACATGTTAGGGACACGGTGTTCCGTTACGCACTTTTTGTAGGGCCCAACGAACGGCTCTTGCGTTGAAACACCAAAAAGGGGGCACAGCATACCGGCGAACCTGTCGTCGGGTTGGATCTCCGAAGTTTCGCGAGCATGCGAGACGGGCGGGTATTGGGGCGCGTGCCACGACCACGACCGGTTGGGCGGTTTGCCCGCACGCCGGAGGTGCCGGGTGAAAATAAGCCAATGGGCCATAAAAACAGCCTCGTCCAGTGGACCCTCCAGATGGGCCGATCTGTGGCCAGGTTTCGCGCGCCGCCGCGCTCTTGTGGCTCCAATCCGTCCGAAGCTGCCGTTTTCCCCTGGCTACTGCTTGCTGGCCATTAGCTCGAATGCAGCAGCGATTTGCATTTGAATTGAATCATTTGTACTTGCTGTTTGTTAGAGTGTGATCCATTATTACGAGACGGAACAGGTTACAAAAACAATCCTTCTTTTAAATCGATTATTCGGAGCTTTTAGACGTTCAAAATCGTTTTGAAGTGGGTGACATTCTGAGTTATATCATTAACGAACTTGGTTCATATTAAACATATGCATGTTTGTTCAGATTTATACTACCAGTAGTTCGAATGCTATCATGCCTCCAAAATCCCGGTGTTGGTGGAGTGTTTTAGATAGATTTTTTCAAGTTTTTTTCAGTTCCAAAAACTCTTTCCTTGTCCAAAACTCAAAAGCATGTTGATCGTCCCATTTCTGACAAGCATTTCCTAGCGCACCAGGTCCTCCCAGAGTCACTCCGAACTCAGATCATGGTGTTCTCTGGATAAAGATCACGCTAGACTCCCGGTTTTGACGTATCTTCTGAAGCCAATTACCCCTTTCTGCCTGATATTAGCCTGAAATGTCCCTTAAGCTTAACTCGTACACAAAAATAATAGTACTTATTAATGAACAACACCAACTTAAAAATATTCACGTAATGAAACTTGAATCTGAACAACAAAAAAACTACTACAAACCAAACCAGCACAATATCAATTATTGCAAAAATATGACTGCGTGTGATCCGATGCCCCCCTCCGTGCCGTGAACGATGGACAGCAACAAACAAACAAACAAGCCAACCGAACAAAACATGCAGAGAAAAAAAAACCTTGACGCCGAGAGGGAACGAGATATAAAATCCCGATCGCGAATTGCTGGATGCTGCTGCTGCGAGCTCCTCAAACGAATAAAACGAAAAGCATTAGAAAGAAGACACACCACGCAGGAGAGCGAAGAGAAACGGTG
This sequence comes from Anopheles cracens, assembly GCA_002091845.1. Lineage (NCBI taxonomy): Eukaryota > Metazoa > Arthropoda > Insecta > Diptera > Culicidae > Anopheles > Anopheles cracens. The sequence continues at coordinate 18,640 of KZ067123.1, read as the reverse complement.
AAAAAGAGCTGGCTGGGTGGCTGTAGAAGGAAAGAAAATCTCGCCAACCGCGATAGAAAGAAAGCAAGGTGCGTACGAGCCGTAAGCCGTCCAGAGAGAGAGAGAGTGGGAAGAGAGACGCCACAAGAAAAGGAAAGCGCAGCGCGTCGAGCAAGAGAGCAACCAACCCGACGGCATGCAAAAGAAAGGTTTGGTTCGCGGCGCGGCGCACTGGTGGAACAAAATGGTTTAACATAGTTTTATAGCTGGCCACGGTATCATACGCCAGTAAGCCGTCTCGCCGTCGACACGGAGCAGCAGCAGCAGTAGCATAACGGCCACTAAGTAAGGCACGATCGGGCAAAGATCCAGTCAGTACGATCGCGTGTGATACCGTGTGGCACCACCACGACCGTATTGCGGTGGAAGAAGCAGCTGAAGTGAAGACTCACCAAGGAGCGATCCTTGCTGCCCGGGGCCCAAGGGTCGTCCACAGAAAAGTGATCTTTTCCGACAAAAGTGTTTCCGAGGTGGTTTCCAAAATTTCAAATCCGTGGTTGCATTCCGTGTTTTCTTGTGTTTGTGTTTGAATACCCTGCGTGTGCATTTTGTTTCATTTGGAACAACGAATTTCCCTTCAAAGAAAGTGTTCCGTACCGCGAGTGCCAGTAAATTGTCGTAATTACACCTCAAACTACGCTGAAGGTCGATCGGCACCGCGAGATAGGAGAAATTGATCGAAAACAGAAAAAAATACGCCCGCGAACGACAGAGTGCTCCGTAAACGTGCGATTACGCGGTTACATTATTATTATTACTATTATTATTATTTTGTTTACGTTACTATAGTTACACGGCTCCGCAGGAGAAAGTGTGCCCAGTCCTGTGGATTGCAGTAGGCGCGCAGGAGAAACGAGAAAGTGTTGAAATAATTAAACAACAAACGAAAAAACGGTACCGCACGTCACACGAAACCTGGATCCAAGTCCTGGAAGACCTGGAAAGCGTGCGAACAGTGTAGGAGTGCGCTCCGTTCCCGCGTATCTCGCGCCGTCCGCTAGCAGGCGCCAAAATCTTCAGCACCTCGACCTCCGTAAATGAGTACGGTCGGAAAATGGGGCTCGGAAGCAATCTAACTCTGATCATCCGTAAGTATGGCGCACGGCCACGGCCACTTGGCCAGGAAATTGAGCCAATAAAATCGAGTGCTCTTTATATTGCGACACCTTCCCTAACACACGGCGCCGTGGAGAGTTTTCCACGTTTAATAGGCTTTATCTGAGAGGCAGCGAGCGTACCACTTCGTGGAGGTTTATTACCGACTGGAGTTTACGAATTTCGCTGTCCAAAAAACACACAAAACAAGCCCATCTCATTTCGAGAGAGTCCTCTCGATTTCTTTTGGGGGCTCGTTATCGGACATTGTGTTTGGGGCCTTCACTCGCCGGCCGTGACATTGTATAGACCCACTGCCCTTGTGGGCGCACGGCGCTCCAAACAGCCGGCCAAACACGTTTCCCGACCATCGAGTCATCCCGCACGAGCCACCTCAAACCCATCTTGGTACATGCGCGTGCCGGCGATCGCTTACCCACTCCCGGGGAGGCTTTTCATTTCCCTCTCGCCGCGCTAACGAAAGGAGCCAAAGATGGAGCGCAGCAAAACAACCCCCCTCCCTGGGATGAGAGGGCATCGATCGATTCTTCGGGCCGGGGTAAGAGCAAGCCCGAACGACGAACCAGTTAAACTTGAACTTCGCAAGAGACGCCGATCGGCAGGTGCTCGTGCGCGTCATATGCCCAACGAACGGCTCTTGCGTTGAAACACCAAAAAGGGGGCACAGCATACCGGCGAACCTGTCGTCGGGTTGGATCTCCGAAGTTTCGCGAGCATGCGAGACGGGCGGGTATTGGGGCGCGTGCCACGACCACGACCGGTTGGGCGGTTTGCCCGCACGCCGGAGGTGCCGGGTGAAAATAAGCCAATGGGCCATAAAAACAGCCTCGTCCAGTGGACCCTCCAGATGGGCCGATCTGTGGCCAGGTTTCGCGCGCCGCCGCGCTCTTGTGGCTCCAATCCGTCCGAAGCTGCCGTTTTCCCCTGGCTACTGCTTGCTGGCCATTAGCTCGAATGCAGCAGCGATTTGCATTTGAATTGAATCATTTGTACTTGCTGTTTGTTAGAGTGTGATCCATTATTACGAGACGGAACAGGTTACAAAAACAATCCTTCTTTTAAATCGATTATTCGGAGCTTTTAGACGTTCAAAATCGTTTTGAAGTGGGTGACATTCTGAGTTATATCATTAACGAACTTGGTTCATATTAAACATATGCATGTTTGTTCAGATTTATACTACCAGTAGTTCGAATGCTATCATGCCTCCAAAATCCCGGTGTTGGTGGAGTGTTTTAGATAGATTTTTTCAAGTTTTTTTCAGTTCCAAAAACTCTTTCCTTGTCCAAAACTCAAAAGCATGTTGATCGTCCCATTTCTGACAAGCATTTCCTAGCGCACCAGGTCCTCCCAGAGTCACTCCGAACTCAGATCATGGTGTTCTCTGGATAAAGATCACGCTAGACTCCCGGTTTTGACGTATCTTCTGAAGCCAATTACCCCTTTCTGCCTGATATTAGCCTGAAATGTCCCTTAAGCTTAACTCGTACACAAAAATGATAGTACTTATTAATGAACAACACCAACTTAAAAATATTCACGTAATGAAACTTGAATCTGAACAACAAAAAAACTACTACAAACCAAACCAGCACAATATCAATTATTGCAAAAATATGACTGCGTGTGATCCGATGCCCCCCTCCGTGCCGTGAACGATGGACAGCAACAAACAAACAAACAAGCCAACCGAACAAAACATGCAGAGAAAAAAAAACCTTGACGCCGAGAGGGAACGAGATATAAAATCCCGATCGCGAATTGCTGGATGCTGCTGCTGCGAGCTCCTCAAACGAATAAAACGAAAAGCATTAGAAAGAAGACACACCACGCAGGAGAGCGAAGAGAAACGGTGAAAAAGAGCTGGCTGGGTGGCTGTAGAAGGAAAGAAAATCTCGCCAACCGCGATAGAAAGAAAGCAAGGTGCGTACGAGCCGTAAGCCGTCCAGAGAGAGAGAGAGTGGGAAGAGAGACGCCACAAGAAAAGGAAAGCGCAGCGCGTCGAGCAAGAGAGCAACCAACCCGACGGCATGCAAAAGAAAGGTTTGGTTCGCGGCGCGGCGCACTGGTGGAACAAAATGGTTTAACATAGTTTTATAGCTGGCCACGGTATCATACGCCAGTAAGCCGTCTCGCCGTCGACACGGAGCAGCAGCAGCAGTAGCATAACGGCCACTAAGTAAGGCACGATCGGGCAAAGATCCAGTCAGTACGATCGCGTGTGATACCGTGTGGCACCACCACGACCGTATTGCGGTGGAAGAAGCAGCTGAAGTGAAGACTCACCAAGGAGCGATCCTTGCTGCCCGGGGCCCAAGGGTCGTCCACAGAAAAGTGATCTTTTCCGACAAAAGTGTTTCCGAGGTGGTTTCCAAAATTTCAAATCCGTGGTTGCATTCCGTGTTTTCTTGTGTTTGTGTTTGAATACGTTAAGCGTCATCGCGATCGCGCGCGCGCAACATTAATTGCTTGTTAGTGCGAAGGGTCTTATGCGCTCATATACCTGTCCGGCCACCCTACTTCTTGCCGCGCCCGGCAGTAACTGTATTTATCGTTGAATGCGAACAGTCTGCATCGGGACTGTGCCCTTGACCAAGTGTTGCTTTCAGGTTGCGACTACTGACCTAATGGTGGCAGCGTGCGGTGCTGCGTGCGTAACGTCGCGCAACCTGGATCGATCGAAACCGGTGATACTGTCCGACACACCGTCGATTGTAAGAATTTTACACCTATTACGCAGCGGCCAGCGCGCGGTGGAGTCGCCCGCACACTCCCGCAGCATCTCACCGGGCGAAGAACCGGGCGAAGCAGGAGATTTGGATCATGTTTTGGCATCTCTCGCGGGCGCGATGGCTGCGCTAAGTACCGTTTTTCTTCGTCTCGAGATCTTCGGATTCCTCCTCTCCCCGAACAGCGGCAGCGGTTCTTCCCGATCGGCGCGGCCGCTGGAAGAAATGAAGTCATTAGTATCAGCTGGAATTTCGATTCGTTACCTGCGGCCCCTCCCTCCAAGAAACACGAAATGATCAGCATTTTGGCACCGTCGTGCTGGCGTGCTGGCGGGTCCCGCTGCCAAGAACAAACCATGGATATTTATGGCATCCGGTTCGCGTTGCGTTTTATATATCACCACAATCGGGTCTTCCCTGCCGCTGCGATACGTCCCAATCAGCCAGTGTCGATAGACACTACCATAAGTCAAGCGTTCCCGCAGACAACTCTCCCCGCTAGTGTCCAGCCGGGGGTCAGCTCCGGACGGCTGGCTATCGGAGTTCACTCTGTTCTTTCTCTCTCGCGCATTTCCCTACCGTTCTTGTATACCATGGTATGTCTGTGTGTGTGTGTCTGGACGCATTCATTAATATCTTAATCGCCCACTCCCGTTCCTTTCGGGCGGAACGAACCTTCTTCCGAGCTGAACTCTAGCTGTAAAATGTTCTTAATTAGCCACTAGAGCGTGCTCGTTCGCTCGCGCTGAATGCCCCACACGATAAGGAGACGATCGAGCGTTCCAAACCCCCCGGCCCGGTGTGTGCGTTTGTCGATGGGGTGACGATATCATTTCTCATCCGAATTATGTGCTCAGCAACCTGCCCGACGGCCCATTATGACGCGGGGGGATTAATGCGGTGCGGATTTTACGACGCTTTCTGCACCGATACGCCAATTTCTTCCACGGCCCGGTTGGGAGGTGATCAGCAAATCCTACAAAATGGACGCCTCTTGTGTGTTGCAAATTTATAACCCTACTTCACGATCAAAGGGGTAGGGAACGTTAGTAATGACAGTTTTCCGCAGATTCCCGTGGCCGCGGTGTTTGGAAACAGATTCGCTGGGATGAATAATCGCTGCATGGTAATGGGAGATGCTTTTAGCATCTTTATCTCATCCAATAAATACACACGCGAGACATTCGACCAATGTTTCGGCCGGCTCACAATGGGCGGAATGTTAAATACCTTATCGGGGAACAATTTTGGGCATTCCTTGCATATCCCGTTCTTCCGCCCGTGCGCTGGGAACGTTACGAAACGGGAGGTTATCTAGTTGGCCGGGAAGCCGTTAGCTGTTCTTGGTCCGGTCCGGCCGTCATTGTCAATCAGGGGTGTGCCTCTCTCGGAGGCGACCTTATCTTGATCTGTTTTGAATTATGCATCACCCAAAAATAGGAACCTCCACCGCTACCGTTTCGGCTAAACGGAATCAATTGCGTCACTGCCACTGTGATCATGATCTATTTTTTCTGCACCGAAGCCTCCAAACATCTCAACGCGATCAGATCTCGCATACGCAGCGCTCCGATTGGGGAAACATACTTAACCTGGAATTTAATTAGATAATCTTCTCATCTCTCCCCAACGCCGGGGCATCACGGAGCCTGATTGGTTCCATTTCCGACTTCCGATAGCAACCCCTAGCGTTGGGTGCGCAAGGGGCGAAGAAAAAAAGCCCAACACCTATCAGACCTAATCAATTTCGGCTTCACAACGCACCCAGCATCCCAAAACGCGGAGCGTTAAATTGATCGAACTAGAAAGAGAAGCACAAAAAAGCGCTCGGATCGATCGAGTGGGGAGCCATCACTAACTAATTAACCGACTGACTGACTAACCGATTGGGTGGCACAAATCCGACAGCTAGCCTAGCACAAGCAAGCCCACGTTTTTCCTTCTCTTCCCAAGCCCAAGCACGTGTTGTACGAGATTTAAAAGCCCCGACTCATCATATTCATCAACCGGCGGGTGGATTAAGGGTTCCCGACCGCTTCCCACACGGTTGTGCGTCGTGGCGCTCCCCTTTTTTTCCCCTGCGATATTAACACACGCTGCTCTTGATACCCCTTTCACTAATTTGGCATCAATTTGGCAGCGATTCTCCCGTGCCAAGGCCAAGACTGCGGGCACTGCGATACCTGCTGCGATTAGTGACGGCAGCATAATACGATTATGATCCGAGGCCGTTTTGGTGGGGATGGTGGTGGAAATCTTCCCCATTCAAACGCTGATGAGCTTCCGCACTCCGCAAATCCCCAGGTGTTGGGTGCACGCGTGAACTAAATCGAACATATGTATATCCCGTCCCGATAGCGTGCGCCTGCGCGCTCCACTCATAGACTCTCCGCTTGGGCCGTGGACTGCTTATCACACTGGGTGTGACTTACATCTTTTACTACCGCCCCATGAACTTCACTTTTACGTGAGGAGTCGCGAGGTTTGCTCCACATGACTGTCAAACCCAATCATCGCGCAGGGAACAGGGGGACCGAGGCCTGTTATTGACGGCTTTCTCACGCTCCGCAATGTCTGACGCTCTGGGGTGGATGAGTATGGGAAACGCGACAACATCGCCGGAAGGTACCGAAGTTCACTTTCATGCCACCCGCCTCCAGGCTCAGGTTCTGTCGATGCCGCGTCCCGTTCCAAATTGTGACAAACAGCGTCCCATCACCTTACCCGACGCGCGGCCGGTGTATCATTATTGAAATTTTCTAATCAACGCCACTCACTAACACGCTGCTTCCATCTTCTTCATCTCTGCCTCCCGTTACAGGAATATGGCTGGCTGTAATTACCCTCCAGTACGGTCACAGCGAGAATGTCGAGCCGAGGGCACTAGAATTATCAGTAAGTAGAAACTCCCAAGTCCGCAACGCAACGCAACCAACATCTCCCACACATCTTCCCGGCCAAGCTTATTTCGGTTCGGTTCTTCCCACTCCCGCCAGCTAATTACACCAGTTTACTCGAACCCCGACGGGCGGGATGCAATTAACGAAATGCACTTTGCATGCAGCCCGCTGATGGGTATAATTAAATCACTTTCACGCGCGGCGTTCCACGTTATGACGTCAGCGGGTGGAACATTCTGTATTCGGCAGCTGGATATGGCTCTCTTCGTTTGCCGAAAGAAACGTGCCGCTTGTTTGGGAGTTTTCGGTTCCCCCTCCCCGGGAGGGAAGCTGCTTTTTAACGTTCCAGAACCCTTTCCTTTCACACGGTTAGTGTGGGTGCTCATTATTTTTATCTCTTAATCAGCTGCACTGATGATGAACAGGGAGAGAGTGGAGACCAATGGTAGGAGAAATAATTAGGCATCAATCTGAAGTTCATCATGAGTATTTGTTCTGTTGAATGAGTTATATTAGTTGAATAAATAATCTAGCTCCAGTGAGGTGTTCTTTTTTACGTTCAGACCAGTGACGTCAAATTAAATGTTGATAATTGAGTATCTCATAGCTGCCTTCCAAAGAATTCTGGACATATTTAGTTACTCTAGTTTCTCTAGATCTAGCCATCAAGATCATCTAATGCTGTGTTTTTATCAAGAAATCTTCATGTTCTAACATTATGAGTATCTAGAACAGATCACACGAACAATAATACTTTTACAACATTGTAAATACCAGTTTGTATAAAAAATC
>KZ067123.1:0-11054 GCA_002091845.1 Anopheles cracens | reverse complement strand
CCCGATAGCGTGCGCCTGCGCGCTCCACTCATAGACTCTCCGCTTGGGCCGTGGACTGCTTATCACACTGGGTGTGACTTACATCTTTTACTACCGCCCCATGAACTTCACTTTTACGTGAGGAGTCGCGAGGTTTGCTCCACATGACTGTCAAACCCAATCATCGCGCAGGGAACAGGGGGACCGAGGCCTGTTATTGACGGCTTTCTCACGCTCCGCAATGTCTGACGCTCTGGGGTGGATGAGTATGGGAAACGCGACAACATCGCCGGAAGGTACCGAAGTTCACTTTCATGCCACCCGCCTCCAGGCTCAGGTTCTGTCGATGCCGCGTCCCGTTCCAAATTGTGACAAACAGCGTCCCATCACCTTACCCGACGCGCGGCCGGTGTATCATTATTGAAATTTTCTAATCAACGCCACTCACTAACACGCTGCTTCCATCTTCTTCATCTCTGCCTCCCGTTACAGGAATATGGCTGGCTGTAATTACCCTCCAGTACGGTCACAGCGAGAATGTCGAGCCGAGGGCACTAGAATTATCAGTAAGTAGAAACTCCCAAGTCCGCAACGCAACGCAACCAACATCTCCCACACATCTTCCCGGCCAAGCTTATTTCGGTTCGGTTCTTCCCACTCCCGCCCGCTAATTACACCAGTTTACTCGAACCCCGACGGGCGGGATGCAATTAACGAAATGCACTTTGCATGCAGCCCGCTGATGGGTATAATTAAATCACTTTCACGCGCGGCGTTCCACGTTATGACGTCAGCGGGTGGAACATTCTGTATCCGGCAGCTGGATATGGCTCTCTTCGTTTGCCGAAAGAAACGTGCCGCTTGTTTGGGAGTTTTCGGTTCCCCCTCCCCGGGAGGGAAGCTGCTTTTTAACGTTCCAGAACCCTTTCCTTTCACACGGTTAGTGTGGGTGCTCATTATTTTTATCTCTTAATCAGCTGCACTGATGATGAACAGGGAGAGAGTGGAGACCAATGGGAGGAGAACTAATTACGCATCAATCTGAAGTTCATCATGAGTATTTGTTCTTTTGAATGAGTTACATTATTTGGATAAATAAACTAGCTCCAGTGAGGTGTTCTTTTTTACGTTCAGACCAGTGACGTCAAATTAGATGTTGATAATTGAGTATCTCATAGCTGCCTTCCAAAGAATTCTGGACATATTTAGTTACTCTAGTTTTTCTAGATCTAGCCATCAAGATCATCTATTCAAATGCTGTTTTTTATCAAGAAATCTTCATGTTTTAACATTCTGAGTATCTAGAATATCTCACATGAACAATAATACTTTTATAACATTGTAAATACCAGTTTGTATAAAAAATCATTCGAGTTATGCAAATATATTCTAACGTTCATATGCAATGAAATTAAGTCTTCTGGAGAAGCAATAGAGTGGACAAAGTGTAACAGTTTCTAAGTTATCTCATTACGTTTGGATGAATATCTGTTAAGTTAGATTTCTTTAAAGTTGATGATTTCAATACCTTCGAACTACATTTCAAGGGACAAACAAACATTCATTATCTACAACATCATTGATATTGGTAGACATTTCTTCAAGCGACCTAGAAGCTCCCACGAGCACGCTGCATGTTGTACGACAACCGATCGTAAGATGTCCCTCTTTTCAAGCTTTTATTATGATGGCGAAATAGTTTCGCCGGAATCGACGGCCGTATCCTTACCTACCATTTTACTCACGACCATCCGCTGTATGTAATTAAGCTCTCGCTGCATCTCCAAGGCAGGCAGAGACGTTCGATCCAAAACGACTCCGGAACATGCTAACCCATTCGCGACAGGGAAGTAATAATACGTGGCTTCCCCACCCAGATAGGTCCCGTGTGGTGGTATCGCTTCAATCTTTTCGTGCCATCGGACCATTTGCATGTCGTCACGATCGCGCGTCTCATCACCGACCGATCACAACTAAATCGTGAGGCCGCACGAGAGGGGATTTTATCAGCGTCGAAATGACCGCGGCGGAAACGGCTCTATTAACTTTGGGGCGGGTTCGCGCTTACCGCCGGGTGCTGAAGCTGAAGAACTGCTTCGAACCGTTTCCTGAACTGATTTATCGATCAGCACTAAAGATCATAATTTACTCTTTCTCGCACTGGGGAGAGAGAGAGAGAGAGAGATAGAGGAAGAAAGATGGAGAAAGGCGCGGACTTCTGGTACGCAAAAACTGACCCAAATTGAGCGCAATCGATACCAGCAATCCGTATCCGATGATCTTCGCCATGGTTCGCCGCCGATTCAATTTGCAACCGAAACCGTGGGATCACCGGAAGCGATAACATTACGCGTTACGCAATGTGTCTGGTTCTTTTTTCCCCATCTCCTTCGCGCGTCCCGTTGAAGCTACGCGCTTTGCCTGCTAATTGAGCTGTTTGCTGCTACGTCTGCAGCAGCTTTACGCTCACCGTGTGCATTACCCCTAAGCTGGAGCAAATTTTCACTGACCATTTCCGTAAAGGGGAACACTGTTTTGTGTGCGGTGGGCTTCCCTTTCTTTTCGGGCGTCATAAATTCATTAGCCTTGGCACGGGGCGGAAAAATGGCAAACAAAAGCGCCTCTTTGCGGAAACATCACATGCGCGGACAGGGCGAACGAAAAAAAAGCGGGTCAAACCCGGCGCTAGTCACGCGGGCCCGGCAAAAGAAAGGAGTGAACAGCACCGAAAGTGACCCCAAAAAGCGGCCGGGAAAGGAAGCAACAAGTGCCTTTTTGACTGATCTCGGCTATGTTTACCCTCCGGACACACCTATTGCACCTATCGGAGAGAGGGTTCTTCCGCCAGCGCAACTGGAGCAGGCCGGTGCGTGTGGGACTTTGGGAAGTTGGTTTCGAGTCGCCCGAATTTAAGAGCCCCATAAACCTATTTGTAACGTTTTGTTTGCGTCTTCGCCGAGGGAAGGAAAGGTGCGCCCTTTTAGAGGTGGCGAGCAGAGCCAGAAGGTGTTACACTCCAGATCGTTCGGGTGAATAATTCATTGGGTTTCGTGGTGGATAGAAGAAATGAGCCTGCTGTGCGCTTGCGCCCTAGGAGGTTAATGTTTTAATTTAAACCGTGGCGCTCATGTTGAGCAAGATGAGTTCAATGGGAAGAGTGGTACAGCAAGGGAAACGATGATTAATCGAGAATGATCTTTCAAATCCAATTTATTTCGGATGCTCAGCTTTCATCCTCCGATTTTCGTTGGACAAACCAGACAGGCACATTTCCTTGTAACACAAAAAAAAACTAGAGCACCTCCATCTCCGACACTTCCTACACGGAACAAACCAAACTTTCTGGTGTTATGCAACAAGCGTCGTCTCTCGCCCATTGCCCGACCCCATCCACCAACCGTAGAGTTCACACGTACACGTCTGTCACCCTGCAATCACCCTGCAATCGCCCCACCGGGCGGCGGCGATGGAGTTTGTTTTTACTTTCATGCTAAACAATTATTGCCACCATAATTTTACCTGTACCTGCGCAAATCACATAATTGTACATCTCGCCTTTCACACGTTCCCGCCCCGAAAGTAGGCAGCGCTCTGGCTCTCGAGGCCGCAGACATGCATTTCGGCAGGCAGGCGGGCTCGCTGGCTTATGCAAAGAACCCGCTCATTATCATAAATGGTGCGCGTGTGCGCCTTCTTATGTTACGTTAAAGTGTACCGTACCGTGCAGGAAGTAATTCCGCGCTCATCATAATGACAGAGAGCCCTCGCTCGGCAAAGTTTGGACGGTACTCGTGGGCTTTGTTCCTTCGCCCAAGCTTGACGGTGAACACACGTGCAGGTGGTGTGTTTGTGGATTGTATTAGTTGGTGCAATTTTGCACCCCCAAAAAGAAGTGTAATGGCCACTTTACCGGTGACTTCCGGTTGAACCAATGGCTATTGCACTCATCTGTCGGTTTTTTTTGTTCGGTGGCAAAGGTGAAGATTCATGACGCTTTATACGATCTGGTTGCGTACTGCTTTAATGCAGCTGAGTTTATAATGTGCGAGCGGATCTCGTTTGAAGACTATGAGTGAGTCACTGGAGCTTTTCACATAACCGATTCAAGATTCCTATCTCATAAGTTTTTGTTTCATTCCGTGATCTTTGAATCAATATAACGAAGAGCAAATATCCAAAAAGAGTAACAATAATCTTCACCTCCTTGACAGTGTCTTTCAAGTCCGAAAACTGGGCATAAAAGAGCAGCTCTTAACAATAAACAGCTGAAGAAATGGAACACGAGTTGATTCCAACGAAGAGTTTGAAAGCCTAGTGTCAACAAGAGTCTCGAAAGTCAAAAAGGAGTGGAAACCAGCTCTTTTCAAAGAATCGGTTCTACCATCGAGTCCAATGAGTCATGACTCCCCTCCATCAAATGATCCGCGACTAGTTGAATCGCAATAACAAACATCAAATAGAGTCATAAGAAGAGATATACGGCACTAGCTTTTCTTGGAAAAATTTACTTCCACTTTTACTCCACTAAATTATTTAATTTAACAAACATTGAGTCGACTTTCCAGAAGATTTGATCACTTCCGACATTTAAAAAGCATGAAGAGAATCGTTCAAAAAGTAATCTCAACAGTCAGCAAGAAGAGTATAAAACACGGAAAGGCACCGAAGTTTATTTAGAAGTCGTAAATGGATCAACTACTCGTAGTAGTCGAAACAGAGTCGACAGAGTACCCGAAGAGGTGATCAGCTAAAAATCGTTGAAAAATCTTTCTTAAATTGATCGAAAAAAGAGTCTCTTTCAGGCTTATCACTTGCTAGAATCGAAGCCAGACTTCTTGAGGACGATCCCTTTTATTCTTGAACGTCCATCAAGCAACGATCTCTCATTTCATCACACTCGAACCAGCGTCCTCAGCACGATCATTCGATTGAAGGACCAACTTAATGGAGCTAATCGCAATGGAAACTCCAACGATCGTCGCTTCTACCGCACCGCATACACACAGCGCAATCGGCTAACCCCAGCTCGCATTCATATTTTCACAATTTAATCAAACCCTCGTTGCGTACGTTGCCGCGTGTGTAGGCAAATGGAGAAATAAACGCGGCCCCATCATGCAAAACAATACTTTCTAGCAGCCGGCAGCAGCAACAGCGGTGGAAAGTTGAAACACATAGAATGGGGCCCGTCTTTGCCCCCTAACAGCAGCAATTGTGCAAAGCCACGCCAAGGCAAGGTCTAAATACATCACATTAAGCCGACGACGATGAGCGCGCGCAGGAGAAGCAGGAGGATGGAAAAGCTGTACAGCAGTTTTCACTTGTACTCTTTTCTTCCTCTCGCATTATGTTGCGCTTCTGTCCGATGTTAAACAGCGAATTAACCTCCCCGGGCACGTTTTATTGACGCGGCACACATAAGACCGGGCGGGCACGGCTACACGCGCGCTTATCACTCACTCACACAGCAGCAGCACGCTGCACGCAGTGAGCAAAATCCGCAACAATGCGCGATGGGATGCCGGTGGAGAGCACTTTTGCTTTTTTTTTCTTGCATATTTCTCCGCTTGTCCGTGGGAGGTCGGCTAGCACAAACTATGCTACCCGGTAGGGGAAGAGATGCGAAAAAAGCGCGTTGCATAAAACAGTGTTATTAGCGTGTTGGAGACGCTTGTCCAGTTTTTCTCACTGGAGCCGTGCCCAGGCGTCTGCTTGGGGTCCTTCTCTTTCGCTATCAATCGGAGCGCCGGATGATTTGAATGGGGTGTCGTTTTTGTTTTTTGCTACAATCCTTACGAATACGCAATGTGTGAATTGGATGCACGTTAGACCCTGCAGCGCAAATGTAGCACAAGTCGATCACGAAAGAAACAATGTTGCCCCATGCTTCCATGGGGAAAGAATGTTTCGTTTCCCATGCTTATCGTCTTCTAGCCTAATGAGAAATAAAGCACAGATAACGTTTGTATAATCGAGGCGAGCGACGGTGAATATGCATAGAAACGCATATAAAATCAAGTGAATAAATTACGTGCCATGTGTGTCTGCGCTATCTCTCCGTTCATCAGGGCTGTATTCGCTAAATTTTGTAATCAATCCATCACTGTAACGGATACATAGCGTTTCCTACGAACATGAATGCGATCAATCAATCCATCGTAGGTTTCTGTTACTTCTTTCGCTTAGCCCGCGTCGTCCGTGCGCAAAACGATCAAGAACTGATTCGTCCGAATGCATTACTAACGATCGGTTGGGAACGATAACGATCGCTCCGGTAATCGACACGGTTCGTCAGCCAAGAATGTTTAACGGTTCGCATTTTTATTCTCCTCACCGGGGTGGATTTTATCCCGTTTCCCATTTTTGCGTACGTAATTGGCGTTGGTCGCTTAAGCTGCTGTGACACTGCTTTTCGCAGGCTTCCGAGCAACATTCCGAGCAACCGATCCAAACAGATTCTGTCACGATAAAGAGAACACCCGAAACGAGGCAAATGGGCGTGTGATGGGAACCACAACCTGTCATTTTAGCCGTACCCGAAGTCCGAAACGTCTAACGCGACCCAAACGGCGATTCCCTCAGGGGTATCATACAAGATATTTGATCCAGTTCCACTGCTGAACTCCAACAAAAGCCATGCGTTCTGAAGTGTGCCCCGTCTGCGGCCCGCACGGCAGTCAGGTGATGACAGATGATTGATGTTTGCGCGCACGTCATTCGCGTTGCGCTGGGAACGCCACTGGATGCTTAAACGATAGCCGGCCAAACCGGCGCGAGCTAGGATATCGAGCATGCCCCGTAGCAGAATACCTGCAAACCGTTAGCGAAAATTAATTCAAACCCACAAGCAGCCCACCAAGGTTGCGAGTAGCTTTCATTTATCTTTTTTCCGCGGGTCCGAAAGATTCAATCACTGAAAAGATGCGCACGCAAAGCCACTGCGGACATTCGCTTTCTAATTAAATAATTCCTGTGATGAAAAGGTGCCACCAGTCTTGAGGCGCGTTCATCATATCTCTGCCACGGGGTCTTCGAGTGAGCGAAATAGCGTGGTGCCCTAGTTTCGTTGCTCACACGTCCAGATTTGCAAATTGGTATAATTTTTGTTGCAAAAGTTTTAAGAAATGCACTCACCAGCGTTGAGCTGGTTGTAAATCTTCGTCTTCGAGGATGCTAATGCGGCTTAAATGAAGCGTACTGGGTGTAAGTCTGCTGGAAAAGCTCGACCGCGAAGATCATCTATTATGCATGAGAAACTGTCTCTAGTTCTAGCGCTGTCCGAAGACCATCTAAGCTCCTGCGGCACCACTGACCCAGTGGGAACATTCCGTCAACCAAGCACTTTTGTGTGATTAGATGAGCTAATACCGCGGCTCTTCTGCAGGTGGCCACCAGTTCGAATCGGTTGGAGCACTTCATCAACCCGAACCACCTGTACGGAACGTACATCCAGTTCGGGCAGTCTCCCGCACTCAGCCCGGCTGCACTGGCACCATCCAAGACCAAGTTCTTCGGCCAGCTCGGCTCTGGCATTCCGTCGTTCGATACGCAAACACTCAAGAGCTATTTCAACGCACCCGGCTACACGCCCAGCGTGGGTCAGTTTAAGAAGCTCAACTTCATCCAACAGCAACAACAGCTGGGACAGAGCAGCAGCAGTGGCAAATTTTCGTTCCCACACTTCAACCAAATACCCGCCGATTTGGCGGAATTCCCCTAAAAAAGGGGAGCGCCACGACGCACAACCGTGTGGGAAGCGGTCGGGAACCCTTAATCCACCCGCCGGTTGATGAATATGATGAGTCGGGGCTTTTAAATCTCGTACAACACGTGCTTGGGCTTGGGAAGAGAAGGAAAAACGTGGGCTTGCTTGTGCTAGGCTAGCTGTCGGATTTGTGCCACCCAATCGGTTAGTCAGTCAGTCGGTTAATTAGTTAGTGATGGCTCCCCACTCGATCGATCCGAGCGCTTTTTTGTGCTTCTCTTTCTAGTTCGATCAATTTAACGCTCCGCGTTTTGGGATGCTGGGTGCGTTGTGAAGCCGAAATTGATTAGGTCTGATAGGTGTTGGGCTTTTTTTCTTCGCCCCTTGCGCACCCAACGCTAGGGGTTGCTATCGGAAGTCGGAAATGGAACCAATCAGGCTCCGTGATGCCCCGGCGTTGGGGAGAGATGAGAAGATTATCTAATTAAATTCCAGGTTAAGTATGTTTCCCCAATCGGAGCGCTGCGTATGCGAGATCTGATCGCGTTGAGATGTTTGGAGGCTTCGGTGCAGAAAAAATAGATCATGATCACAGTGGCAGTGACGCAATTGATTCCGTTTAGCCGAAACGGTAGCGGTGGAGGTTCCTATTTTTGGGTGATGCATAATTCAAAACAACCGGCCGCGCGTCGGGTAAGGTGATGGGACGCTGTTTGTCACAATTTGGAACGGGACGCGGCATCGACAGAACCTGAGCCTGGAGGCGGGTGGCATGAAAGTGAACTTCGGTACCTTCCGGCGATGTTGTCGCGTTTCCCATACTCATCCACCCCAGAGCGTCAGACATTGCGGAGCGTGAGAAAGCCGTCAATAACAGGCCTCGGTCCCCCTGTTCCCTGCGCGATGATTGGGTTTGACAGTCATGTGGAGCAAACCTCGCGACTCCTCACGTAAAAGTGAAGTTCATGGGGCGGTAGTAAAAGATGTAAGTCACACCCAGTGTGATAAGCAGTCCACGGCCCAAGCGGAGAGTCTATGAGTGGAGCGCGCAGGCGCACGCTATCGGGACGGGATATACATATGTTCGATTTAGTTCACGCGTGCACCCAACACCTGGGGATTTGCGGAGTGCGGAAGCTCATCAGCGTTTGAATGGGGAAGATTTCCACCACCATCCCCACCAAAACGGCCTCGGATCATAATCGTATTATGCTGCCGTCACTAATCGCAGCAGGTATCGCAGTGCCCGCAGTCTTGGCCTTGGCACGGGAGAATCGCTGCCAAATTGATGCCAAATTAGTGAAAGGGGTATCAAGAGCAGCGTGTGTTAATATCGCAGGGGATTAATGAATGCGTCCAGACACACACACACAGACATACCATGGTATACAAGAACGGTAGGGAAATGTGTGTTAAAGAGAGAGAAAGAACAGAGTGAACTCCGATAGCCAGCCGTCCGGAGCTGACCCCCGGCTGGACACTAGCGGGGAGAGTTGTCTGCGGGAACGCTTGACTTATGGTAGTGTCTATCGACACTGGCTGATTGGGACGTATCGCAGCGGCAGGGAAGACCCGATTGTGGTGATATATAAAACGCAACGCGAACCGGATGCCATAAATATCCATGGTTTGTTCTTGGCAGCGGGACCCGCCAGCACGCCAGCACGACGGTGCCAAAATGCTGATCATTTCGTGTTTCTTGGAGGGAGGGGCCGCAGGTAACGAATCGAAATTCCAGCTGATACTAATGACTTCATTTCTTCCAGCGGCCGCGCCGATCGGGAAGAACCGCTGCCGCTGTTCGGGGAGAGGAGGAATCCGAAGATCTCGAGACGAAGAAAAACGGTACTTAGCGCAGCCATCGCGCCCGCGAGAGATGCCAAAACATGATCCAAATCTCCTGCTTCGCCCGGTTCTTCGCCCGGTGAGATGCTGCGGGTGTGAGCGGGCGACTCGACCGCGCGCTGGCCGCTGCGTAATAGGTGTAAAATTCTTACAATCGACGGTGTGTCGGACAGTATCACCGGTTTCGATCGATCCAGGTTGCGCGACGTTACGCACGCAGCACCGCACGCTGCCACCATTAGGTCAGTAGTCGCAACCTGAAAGCAACACTTGGTCAAGGGCACAGTCCCGATGCAGACTGTTCGCATTCAACGATAAATACAGTTACTGCCGGGCGCGGCAAGAAGTAGGGTGGCCGGACAGGTATATGAGCGCATAAGACCCTTCGCACTAACAAGCAATTAATGTTGCGCGCGCGCGATCGCGATGACGCTTAACGGGATCGGGCACGCGGGAACGAACGCGGCCGTTCCAGCAAACCACGGTTTGCTGCCTTTTTCTCTTCCCATCTTGGTTAAGATCGCTATCGCTGTTGTGACTGTTAATTCTCTGATTTGAGGCAACGCTGCTCCAGCGATAATCTTAGGGAGCAGGTCTCCGAAAGGGCAGAAGTTTTGCCGCGGTACACCGTCCGATTCTTTGTTGTCAGCCGGAGTAACTAGGGTCTGTACTTTGTAAGTTGATAAAAGGGTCGTAGCGAACGGTGTTTGGAATTGTTGAACGTCCAGACGTCCATAGGTTCCCACACGTAGTTCTTTAACCGCGGGGATGAATAATCTCTTCGTTTTGTTAGCCTGAATATGCGTTTAACTTCTGCTTGTTAGCACGTCAACTATCAGGAACCTCACCAATTATGGATAGGATCTAATAGTCGCTCAGAATACGGTAGGGAAATGTGTGTTAAAGAGAGAGAAAGAACAGAGTGAACTCCGATAGCCAGCCGTCCGGAGCTGACCCCCGGCTGGACACTAGCGGGGAGAGTTGTCTGCGGGAACGCTTGACTTATGGTAGTGTCTATCGACACTGGCTGATTGGGACGTATCGCAGCGGCAGGGAAGACCCGATTGTGGTGATATATAAAACGCAACGCGAACCGGATGCCATAAATATCCATGGTTTGTTCTTGGCAGCGGGACCCGCCAGCACGCCAGCACGACGGTGCCAAAATGCTGATCATTTCGTGTTTCTTGGAGGGAGGGGCCGCAGGTAACGAATCGAAATTCCAGCTGATACTAATGACTTCATTTCTTCCAGCGGCCGCGCCGATCGGGAAGAACCGCTGCCGCTGTTCGGGGAGAGGAGGAATCCGAAGATCTCGAGACGAAGAAAAACGGTACTTAGCGCAGCCATCGCGCCCGCGAGAGATGCCAAAACATGATCCAAATCTCCTGCTTCGCCCGGTTCTTCGCCCGGTGAGATGCTGCGGGTGTGAGCGGGCGACTCGACCGCGCGCTGGCCGCTGCGTAATAGGTGTAAAATTCTTACAATCGACGGTGTGTCGGACAGTATCACCGGTTTCGATCGA
>KZ067121.1:56734-84834 GCA_002091845.1 Anopheles cracens | reverse complement strand
GAAGGGGAAAATTCGAGGGGTACACAAAGGGTATTGACAACCCCTTTTTAGCGAACCCTCTCAACTCTTCCCTCCCGGGGGTTTCGTTCACGTACTTCAAATGGTTGAAAAAAATGGTCAAAGAAGAGTGCCAAAATGTTCGAAAACAGAATTAACAGCAAATACATAACGGCCAATCGACGAATGATTGCGTCGAGGAAAAATTGACACAACAGTGGCAAACGCCGGAAAGGGGTCCACCGATCAAAAGGGGTTGATTATTTGCCAGGGAGACTGTGAGCGTGCGCGCGCAGTGTTTGTTAACTCAATCCCTTTTCCGGCACCATAACGCAACCGGCAACCGTGGACAATCGGACCGCCAGATTAACAGACAAATCACCACCGTTCTCTTATTTTCACCTATTTTTTTCTTCCCCGGAAGGTGCTCGAACGCCGGAACGATCAGGAGTTTCACGTGCAACACCTCGAAAATTTGGCCTCCGTTCCGACCGGAAAGTGGTGGGTTAGGTTTTATTTCATTTCATCTGTCCCGCGTGGCGTTTTTTGTGTGTGGTGTGTGTGTGTGTGTGTTGTTTGTTGCGCTCTTATATGCCAGCGGGAGAATTGCGGACCATTCGGTCGAAATGGGTACATCAAATCGCTATCATTGTGGGCTAGCGTTGTGGGCTCCCGGTAGGAGATGTTCGGCGGAAGAGTGAGAGGTATCGATTTTTAATCGATTTATGGGTTGTTTAGGATTAACGAGAGTGAGCCGAGCGATAATATGAGGTTTGTCAATAAGAAGATGTGTTTACTTCTCTCAAGAGGACTGTTATGAACAGCTGTAGAATTTATTACAATTGTTTCTATATAACGGAAATATTATTATTAAATACTTTTGTGTTTATTTTAAATGTATAAGATATATGGGTAGATTACAGATTGAGATACTGAGGGCTTTTTTGCAGTGTGTTTATAAAGTAAATGCTATCAAGCTGTTAGATAAGCTCTAGGGATAATTTTAGGGCGGAATTGTGATTCAAACCAATTCAAGGCTATAAATCTTAATTTATCATCAATTGAACGTTTAGTGTTTAAAATCTGATCTCTCAAAGCTATGCTTACGATCAGCTATGCTTATGATCAGCTAAGTTATGTTCAAATGTACATATTCTTCACATAATATACAAGTTATTGTTATGTTATACACAAGTTATTACTAAATTATGTGTGTAGAGTTTATCATGCAGCTAAATAAAAAATAGATAACTAGGCCAATACAAAAAAAACTATATCAACCAAATTGTCATAAGAGATCGTCAAAGTTCAAGACGCTCCTTCTTGATTTCTTTGGACATAGGCAGAAACGATACTTGCTAATGTAAACAAGCGTAGGGACATAAACAGCTGCTGATTATTAGTAGTAAAAAGCTAAACTGATCATGTACATCAAACCAATAACAGGTGGCAAAGTTGAAATTAAATGTTTTCTAAAACCAATACATTGATTATCGAACCATTAACTGACTGACAATTGGAAGAATGTTTTCTATTGATGACTATGTTAAAAAGTGTGTTACATCATCAGAAGACACATAAGTTCAAGTACAACGATCCTACAAAACTTGAGCCTCGATGAATACTTACAATCTTGTGTTTCAAAGACAAACTTACAATCTTGTGTTTCAAAGACAAACGCCTACTGCGTCACATTTGACCAGAGCTAGAGTTCAGCATGTTATTCTTGCCTCAAGACTTTTAGTAATGTAATCAGGCTGTGTTGATAAAAGCTGACATGTCCCATCCGCCGGATTAATGTTGTTGATTTTAAAGCCTTTAACTCAGTTTTGACCTTAACTTGACTCGGCTTCGAATCACCCTTGCCAAACGACCCATCTTCTGATGTAATAGATCATGCGGTTGGGTTGCTAACACTTTACGGATCCTCTGATTACGGGACAGCGCGAAACGACCACTAACACGTTACCGCTGCCATTGTTTGCTCATAGCCTGCTCTAGCCTTAACCTTTCCGTTGCATTTCGGCGTGCTTGTTTGCGCAAGCCGACTCCGAAACCAGCACGTTGAATCCCATGCTCAGCGTGGCCGAAACCCCAACTTGCCAGGCCTATGTGTACCCCGCGGAGAGGCGGCTTATCGCGCGGTTATTTAGACAAAATTAGCACTCGGAAAAAACGGGGTCAATGCATTGCTGCATCCCGCCCTGGGATCGCCGAGCTTATCACCCGCTCGCGCCGAATTTCGGCCGCCGTAAAGGGGCAACGAGCCACGCTGGATGGTGCGATTTTTGCAATCCTATCGCTCGGCTGGCGACCGGCTCCTTAACGCGGCCAGTGCACGGCGATGAAGATTTTTGTCTGCGATCTGCCCCGACCGCTATCAGCGAGGTCGGCCAATGCACTTTCGCCTTTTTTGGCCGGTGGCGCAGCTTTTTGAGGGAAAAAGGCTGTGCCTGTTTTTTTTTTGTTGTTGCTTAATGCTGCCGCGCTCTGTTGACGAGTTTTTGACGGCTGCTCGATAGGCAAATCCGGTGCAGTCGGTGCTGGTTGTCCGTGTTTTTGTTGTTGGGTTGCTCATTAATTCCAATCCATTACGCGGTCGTAATCGTCGGCAAACAAGACTAGAAGACGCGCAAAGGTGCAGGATGTACTTGCGGTGCAATAGGAGCATATGATTACTTCTGGAGTGTCCAGCATGGCGCTGGGATCATGCGCCTGGCAAGTGTTGCATCTTAGGTGTCCATGTGAAGAACTTTTGTTTTGTTGTTTAACTTCGAGTTGATAATGGACGCTTTCATCAAGCAAGACATAAGAAGAAAGAATCAAAAGAGTATGGACTCATGTCTTACACTGTAATGTGTGGGTTAGAGTGCAACATTCAGGGATATTCTCTACTACTCACCATCAGTGCCTGATGTTAAAAGGGGAGTTGTACCGCAAAGCCATATCTGGCTTTTTTTTACCATTTGTGACTCAATTCACAAGATTGTGAATATCCAAGATTGCATATCTTTTTAAGTGTAAACTTTGTGAGATTTCTTTTGAAAGATTTCTTTGATACCCTAAGAAGAGCATCATTCAAATATATTAAATGTAATTCCTTGAGAAGAAATCTGCTGATCTGATCTTTGAAAATGAAAAGAAATCAATGAAAACATTCTTGTTCTGAATCGTTCTCCATCTGAGTATTTAAACTTGGATTAAGAGATTGTTACACTCGTATTTGGTAGATCAGATTGTATACGGTTAGATAGCAGCAGATTTAACATGATCAAAGGGTTCAACTGATGAATCTTCTGCCAATGAGATCAGGTATAGATAGTTCTTGACATGTTTTGAAAAGTATTATTTGAAGACTATTCTATAGACCTTTAAGAAAAAGCCTTTCCACAGAGTATACCTCAAAACTGTGGATGTTGAGTTGTTCTTATCAATTGTTCATTTTACTAACAGTCCTCTTTAACGTGGAGCGAATGTCCATTTAACAAGCAGTAAAAAACGAAAAAAAAGTCCCGAAAACCTCAACAGATCTGGGTGATCTTACCCATCCCGATTGATGACAATCATTTTCGTTCCGTTTTTTTCTCTTGCTTTCGATTTCTTGCAGCTCCCTCCACACTCGAAACTCCTGCTCGGCCTTTGTGGACTTGGAATTTTGTCGTCGCAAAAGAAATTGTCACCATTACGCGTGGCGGATCGATTTTGCTCCCCCACCGGTCGGGCGTTGCGTTCACTTTCGGACAAAACCGCTTTCAAGTGGCTCGGGACCCAGTGAGCGAAATATGTGATTGAAGATGATTCCATCAATCGCAAACGCAAGCTGATGGCGATGATGATGATGAGGTCTTTCTGACTGGGAGGATGGGGAGGTGTTCGTGTTTTTTTTCTCTTTTGAGTTCGCACACGAGCACAAAATGTTTGATTTTGTAGCCTCGAAAACCGACAAAAAAAAAACGCTGTCACTTGCTTGCCTAGTGTGGTTTGGAGAAATGTGATTCAGTGACGTTCGGTTTGGCACCGATGGATGACACGAATGCGCACCGTCATGGAGGGGTTGTGCTATTTTTGGGGAGGAGTTCCCTGCGTGAATGTTGCGTGGATCGATTTGATAGGTTTAAGGATGCGTCCAGCAGGGTTTGGAAGTAGACACACTCCAGTGTGCAACAAGGGCCGTTCTGTTTGGGTGGGCGTTTGTAGACCTTTTAAATCTTCAGAGTCGAGCATTCAAGTAAGTCTGCAACAGATGAGAGATGTGCTAAATGAGTGTGCAAAATTAATTTTATGTGTTACGCACTATCGGAGAAGGTTTATAGAACATTCAATCAGTCATAAATCGCTTATTTTCACAAAACTTGTTATTTTTTCTTAGAGTGGTTCAACTGTCTGGGATCAATATGAATGAAATTATTTTGAAGAGCTATTAACGTATGCATTAAAAAAGCGACAAAATGCTTAGATTTTCCATGAGATTACCCTGCCACCCAGTGGTCGGTCATTCATTCAGTGGTCAATGTGTACTTGTTGATAACATACTGTCAAAATTTGGCGGCTTACATTAGCTATGGTCAAAACAGTGAAGGAACTCCATTCTTTGATTTGTTCAAACCGCATGCTCAATCCGTGCTTAACAAAGTTCGTGCCATTGTGACACACTTTGTATTGGCCGGATACTATTGGGCAATTTTTTATAAGATTCAGACACTTCTGGAGGAGGAAAAATCTCTCGAAAGGAAACCTGGTACTGGCCATAATAAGTTCCTGAGGAAGGTGTTACTGCGACTCAAAATCAGCGAAAAAGAGATGTCACGTCCCTCTCCTTTTCATCGTGGCTGGCATTGACCGGAGAGATTCAAAGTACGGAGTGCCTCCCAGAAGTTAATTACTTCTTAAAAAATATCACGATTGCTGTTTTGGCCACGTCTAGCTTGGCCCACTCCTCGAAGCGAGCGCTTGAGGAAATGGAGCAGTTTCGCATTCCGGTGGCGCTCAACCATGCTAACCCTCCTAACGTGGCCCAGCTCTGTCCGATCGATATTTTTTGGACACATTTGATGAGGAGAATATATTCAAATAATTTCGTGGCGAAAACCGGAGATGAATTGATGAAAATGGCGACCTAGGAACTGAAGATAATGCCAACATTTTGTTTTTCGACACCTATGGCCAAAGTCCCGGCCAACAGCCGCCAGGTGGCCTGGAACGGAGTGGACATATTTTTGTACAATAATAAACATAATATAGAAACAAATGTAATTTGGTTTGATAAAGTATCTTAAACCGTCTATTTTTACTGTCCATTTGAAAAAAAGTGGCTGTTTTAATGTATTCGTTATTTTTATTAGTCTAGTCTTTTATTTTTTATGATATAATGAAGATATATTGTTCATTTTATATGATGAGAGATGTGTTTTTCCTTTTTTTTACCAAGTGAATATTAGACAAAAAATATCAAAAACATTGTCTCATCTTGCTCTGAACTTAGTAAACCTTCTTCAGAAATTTTATGAAGCATTTATGAAACCTATTTCTCCTATTCACGTGAAGACCAAACAAGATCAAACTTCCAACGTGTTTCAAGCAATAACTTTTAAAACTCACTCCCACGCGTCGTGTCGAGAATGCATCTTCACACCAAAACCCAGGAATCTAGCCCACAATCCTACATGAAACAACCCTCCAACCCGTCATCATTTTTCAACCTTTCGTTCTGGTCCCGAACCATGGTACGGCAAAAATCGATCACGCCGATCATCGCCCGTCGGATTGGAAAATTGGGTGAAAAACGAGAAAAAAGGAGCCGGCGCTTTCTCGCGAAACCGGTAGCTGGTGGAAAGAATCGACCATGAAAGGGCTCCTGGAGTGATCTTCCGCTGACCAGATGAAGGATATTAATGTTGTGTTTTTTTTATTTGGAAAACAGGACCTTATGGTCCCTCGGCGGTTGGGTCAGCCGAAATTTAATTACCAAACAGTGCGTGTTGAATAACCTCTTATCGGGGTGGCACGAAACTAGCGTTCCGAGAAATTCGCCTACACAGCAGCGCGTTATCGCTACCTGGGTTTAGGGCTTAGCTTAGGCACAAAAGGATGCGGACACGGATCTATCGGCTTCCGTCTGTGCTGGCTAATGATCATGCCGAACTCGGTTAATTAATCGAGAACAACTCCCAAACATTGCATCCTTCTGGGTGGAGTGGAAACCCTAACCAAAAACCGTGTCGGATCCGCATCCGACCTCAACACCTCGACTGACCGGCACCTTTGAGGTGTTTTGCGTCTGCAGGCAGAAGAAAAACCTGCCCCTGCCAATCAACCCGATGTGGCTTACTGGGAAGATTTGGAAGAGTGGGAAAGGTTTCGCATTAATCTCCTGCTCGATGATGCTCGGGTGGAACTCGTTCAATGCCTTGCCGCTTGGTCGGAATTCGGCAACACCACGGTGCGCAACACAGTTCCCATCGTTGAATCCGCGCATACTACAAACCTTTCCGCAGTCCACACTGTAGCAGGTACTGGACACTGGATCTTTGTTCTAGGTCCTTCGGTAGGGCGGAAGCCTCTTCTCTTGTTGTTTCTCACCAGCCCAGAGTCGTCCAACCAAGCGTGCCACCATGGGAAACACTCGGCCCGATGGACGCAACAGTGCACGCCGATCCCGGCGTACCAAACGTTGACCAAGTGCTTTTCCGGTGGTGGTGGTGCCTCTTTTTTTTTGAGTGTTTATTATTGCGGAGGACTTTCGGTGCTCCGTCGCACTGCTTCCGTTGAAACCCGAAGCCCGGGGACAAAAAGGGATGCTTTTAAGAGCGATGCGACGCGATCGCGAACTCCTCTAGCGCTTGTCCAAACATCTCGCTCGTCCTAACCATGCCCGTTCCACTTGTTTTGCTTTCCTCCGACACATTACGCGCGTGAGACACGATCGTGTGAGTGGGCTTCGGGCTTTAACGAGTTTAGCAAACTGTCAACCGCTCTGCCTGTTTCGGTGGCTTGAGGGTCGTGTCTCTATTTCCGATCTGTCCGTCCGGAGCGGGGTTAATTGTACTTCCGGTTCAATCGATTCGCCTCTTCAGAGTAATATTGCAGCTTGTGATATGCTGGAGGAGTGTTTTGAGTCAGACGGTGCACAATTTTGACGGGTTTAAGTGCACTTGTGAGACACTTTTCGCATAGAACGTCTCGCTTTTCCGTATTGGGTTACTGTAAACAGACAGGTCTTTTGGTTCATCTCGTATATGGTTAGCTATCGGATATCGCGCAGGACGTGTCATTAGATAAAGATGATCCTGGCTGGTCTCTGATATTCAAAACTCCTTTCTTGTGACACATTTGGAGAAAGTTATCAAGGAAGCGATTCGACATATTCGTTTCTGAAAAAAAAAGATTGAGTTTTTTTTACTTTTAATGGTTAGTGGGAATAGAAGAGACTTGAAGCATTTTGTGTAAGATTGATCATTAAACAGTTCTTGTAGTCAAAATTTTCAAAGTTGCAGCTATTTGATCTGAATATGAATATACTAGATATTTCTCTACACTGCCTTCTCCAAATATTGAGATTCTATTATGTGTGATACAAAAGAGATTAATGCATTTCTTTAGCATACATAGTTATATTGAATGCTGGAAGAATCTGACATGAATATTTGAATAAAAAGTTACATGTCAAAAAAGAAAACAATCACATAGACAATTCCAGACTGTCTCAGAACTAGACTTACAAGACAAATGTTTCTTTTATTTTGGTTCCCACTGATCATCGCTGCATGTCTCTCATTATATCATGATATTTCCTATTATCATCGTGAAATTCATCAAGCTAATTTAGAGTAAGTCTTGGAATATGGTTAACTACAACATCGATGAAATGTGAAACATAAAGAACATTTCATCATTTCTTGAGGATGATTTGAGATGAGTGTAGAAGAGTAACGGAGTGTACGATAATGCAAACAGAGAATGGAAACACGTGTCACAGATTAAAAGGTGTCCGGAGCAATACCATCTCTCATTGCAATACTTCGGCTTGATGCTCGTTAAACAAATCTTCTCCTGATCTCCAGCCCAACATTTCGTAGGAGAAACTACTTCTCCTTACCAATGTGTTCCAGTTACACAGCACGCCATCCTATCGGTTACTCGTACACCTTTCCTTCCTTTCCCGAAGCGGAATACCTGGCAAAAAGCTTTATCTTGCCAGAAATTCGGTAAGGTTATGCACGTGTGCACCACCCGATGACAACCCGGGTGACGGGTGTGTCCTTGCATCTGCGTCTTGCCGCTGCTGCTGCCGCTTCTGCTTCGGTCGATTTCCTTTGCGTTTTGCGAAAAACGAAAGCGGTTTCAATTTTCTTGCCTCTGGATCTTAAAGACACACACAGACGCAAGCGCTCTCGCACACAAAACACGGCAATCAACTTCGAACCCACCCGCTACAGCGCTTTACCTGTCTTGCGAGATGCGGAATTGGTGAAACTGAAATTACTCTTTCCGAAAAGATCGAGTTCGTCAGCCTGAGAGACAAAGGCGGACCGGTAAAGACGGTTCCGGGGTCTTCGAGCGCACTCCGTCGTTTTGAATACGTCGGCGGCGATCTTTTGCAAGGCGATTAAGTTCGCACCCGGCTGGCAGATCCGGGCGGCTGGCAGATCGTACGGGAACGACCGACGCAAATTAGGTGTGCCCGATGGCTGAAGACGGTACGGGTCGGCTCGGAATCTGAAGGTGGTCTTCATTAGGCTTTCGCTTGTCTGCAGATGCGGGCGGCTGCGAGACAGTTTCGTTTGAAAGGCTTGTCTTAAGCGGATTAGGCAAATGGTTAAGGAAGCTGCCGGCACAGCCTGGAGTTTTGTTTCTTCCTTTGGGTATGCCACGATCCTTGCAGCTTATGGAGTCATGTTTGCAAAAGAAATTACTGTTTCCACCGGACTGCCTGCTATGATTGCATTCTTGAAAGCGTCCAGATCTGGGACGCAGTAGAAACCGTTTCTTGGAAAAAAATCTGCACCTGGTTTAGATGTTGGACCAGCAATTAAACTCTTCTGCATGTCTCAACTGAGCATCGATCTTGATCTCGATGAGTTACTATCGAGAGTTTTGCTGCGCTGCGTCTTCAAGTTGCAGTCGTCATTGAGGAAGACCAGATCACTTCAAGTTACGTCTTTATACGGGGCTGCCAAATGGCCGACCAGACCCGATCCGGATATCTTCCAGGAAGATAGGTTTCTAGTCGGATCGTTCCAGTTCCACAGAAGAGAAAAAGATCAAATCATCAGCTCCTTAGTGCGGGGTTGCAAAACATCTCGATTGCGTTTGCGTTGGTCTCTCTCTCTCTCTCTCTATCTGTCTCTCAGAATGAACCAGGATGCTGTGTGTAACTCGAACCATCAGGCTAGTAGGAGCCCACTGTAGTGTCCATTTTCGTGTCCCAAAATTGCATCTCACAAGTGGAATCGACCTCTTTTCCATTGTTTGAACGCTGTTCCTCCTGCTGTTTAGAGGAGGTGTAGGCAAGGAGCACAAAAAATCCTTTTGTTCTTCAACGTTGTTTGGTTCGGTTTTGTTCTTCGTCTCATTTCGCATCCCCTCACGTTGTATGCATGTGTGGGTATCTGAAGTTTCTCCCATGCATGTGTTGGTGAGCTGCGTTGCGTCGGTCAGTCGGGCGATCTTCTTTCGCCGCAGGTTTCGGGTTGCGTTTCTAATCTATAATTTTCCGAACGCAAGGACGCAAGAACTCCAAACGCAAAACTCGACTGTCTCCGTTCTCATCCCTTTTTTTCGCTTTCTAACCGCTTCAAGGCGCAACCGGGCCCTGGAAAGCTCATTGCAAAAGAAGACCCAGTGCAGACGACGGGATCCTTTGTCCGAACGGGTCCCCGAGCCTCGAAATGATTTATATTTCGGCCAGTGCCAGTGTTGATTATCTATCGGTAACGTTTTCCGTTGCAATTCTACGCGGTGGTGTCCAGGTAGCAGAGGGTCTGGGCACGAAGCACGAAAAAGGAAAAAAAAAGAGCGCATCCGCATTACCAACATTGCGCATCCCACCCTTTTGTCCGTGGATGGCCGTGTGTTTGCGTTTTCCCAGTGGTGCTGTGAGCGACGCAGGATGCGTAAGCGAAATTGGTGGCTTATAAAGGAAAGGATAATCGATGGAAATGATGCCTTCCAGATTCCACGTTTGTCGCTGTCGTTAGCCATGGGAATTCGAGACGAGACGGAAGAGTTATTAATCATGCAGAGATCGTCGCCATCCCGATCGTCTAGCAATGAGATGCTTGGGATGAAACGAACATTTCAAACAGACAAAGTAAGGAGAACCTTTCATCAATAATGAAACGGAAAAAGAAGTTGTAATCCATACAAAATATGATCTAAACTAGTCAACTCTGCATACTTCATTCCGACGAATAATTTCAATTGTTGCTACAATATTTGCAAACATTCCTATATAATGCAAATGTTTGTTTTTATTAAGGTCTTCTCCTATATCATCGAAGAAATAGGAGGAGTTAAAATTTCCTTCACATATTTAAGATCTCCTTTTGAATAATTGTCTTTCTTATCGTGATTGCGTGATCGAAGAAAACATTGAATTTTTAACTTTTTTTCCTAGTTTGTTATAAATTTTCTTAACATGTTATACTTCTTATAATTTACCGATCCCTTCAATAAAACATAAATAAAATAAAATAATTTATAATTTCATGAAACTTCAAGAGTGTTTCTTCATTTGAATTAGCTTTTGTTATTGTTTTCCATTGAATATATCATTTTTTACATATTTTTTACAGCCTCATGTTGTCATTTATCATTACTTCAGCTTAGAAATTGTTTTTATTATGAAGTTTAAAAGAAATCATAACCAAAATTTGCAGTAAATTTAAAACAATTGATTAACAAATATTCAAGATTTTCATGAGCAAAACTTGCTAAATTAATTTTCTATTTTTTGTTCAATTAACTATATTCTAATGTAAGTTCTTCTTCATTCACCAGTGTGCTTGTTTGCTTTTAGTGATTCTCATTTATATAATTTTTTTTGTATTTCTTCTTCCTATGGATCTATATTTTTTCAAGTTTTGTTCACAATACTTTGATATAAATAAGATAATTTGTTTGTTTTTGGTCTTTGCAAATAATCTGATGTAATGTAAAATTAATTCATATATCTGTAGCTATAAGCTCCATTTTAAATTTCCTAATAAAAGGATTGCCTTTGCAAGCATCAAGGCGAGGAGTTTGATTAAATATTTCCCATTAATTCACTCTCCTGTTTCCCTCCTACCCTTTTGCTTCTTACCCTGCATCTCCGTCCAAAATTCTAAAATCAATTGTTCCATAGGGAACCGCTTCAAACCGCTGGCGAATCGATCGCACGCTTCGCTCGCTGACCATCCCATGACGTAGCTTCCGAATGCTTTTAACCATTTCCCAGTGCGTGCGAGCGAGCCCCGATGTTGTCGTTGCTTTTCACGATTATTACACCATCCGTAGCCGTGCCATAACCCCGGCCCAAAAAGAGGGGGTTGCTCGAAAGGACACCCCGGTTGCAACTGACGGGTTGCAGGCACGCAACATGGCCGAATGTCCAGTCGGCGGGAGAAAGTGAAGTGCTCGTGTGTGCGTGTGCATGCATTTTAAAAGCCTGGCGCTCTGTCCGGTACTTTTCCCCCTTTTCCGATTCCATCCCCTTTTCCTAGCCATGGGAATTCGAGACGAGACGGAAGAGTTATTAATCATGCAGAGATCGTCGCCATCCCGATCGTCTAGCAATGAGATGCTTGGGATGAAACGAACATTTCAAACAGACAAAGTAAGGAGAACCTTTCATCAATAATGAAACGGAAAAAGAAGTTGTAATCCATACAAAATATGATCTAAACTAGTCAACTCTGCATACTTCATTCCGACGAATAATTTCAATTGTTGCTACAATATTTGCAAACATTCCTATATAATGCAAATGTTTGTTTTTATTAAGGTCTTCTCCTATATCATCGAAGAAATAGGAGGAGTTAAAATTTCCTTCACATATTTAAGATCTCCTTTTGAATAATTGTTATCAAATTAGTCAGCCGTTAATAGGACACCAACGATCGGGTTGTCCTTTTTTATCTCATAATTGAATCTGTTAGAGCGGGAACGATCAATTAAAGAGAGATTTGTGACAATTCAGCTATTTGTGACAAATTGGGCCATTCCTTGAGCTTTTAAGTATAGTTTTGTACAAAACAAAACATGATTACACTAGCATTTTATGCATTTCTTCCATAGTAAAATCTACTGTAATTGGTCAATTAAATCCCATTTTGATCAGTTTGTTTATTTTAAAGCCATTATTACATAAACAAAATAAATAAATCGTTAGTTGTTTAAAAGTGATGAAACGTTGGTCTATTCTGAAAATTTCTTTCCAAAAAAAGAAATTTTATTGGAAATTCTTCAATTCTTTTTATTATTAAACTAAACTATTCTTAATCATGAAGTGTGAGGTGTTTTAGAAATGATTTTAAATGATTTTTTATGTTATTTTTCACATTTTTCTACATCGTATTAAGAACAGGATCAACAGAACAGTAAAAATTATAGTGTAAGTACTACAAATGGTAGATTACAAACTGCTGAGGTAAATTTTGATCTTTATATCTTAATATATCATCTGCATATTATCAATAACATATGAATCATGAAATTTAGATTTTTTGTATCGAAAATTGTTTTAAACTCATTGAAATTCCTCTGAATTCTGATGAAAATAGGTAAAAAAAGGCCCTTATTTAACCTAAAACTTCAGGTCCAGTAATTTTTTTTGTCACGAAGGTCACGTTGATGTAAAATACTAACTAAATTTCAAATGCTGTGCAAATGACCCGGGTTTGCTGAACCAATTGACCAAATATGCTTCAAAAAATATGTAGAAAGTTCGAAAAATCAACAGGTTTAATCAAAATGAACCATCTGAAATCAAACTAAAACATTTTTAAAGTACATATTAAATTATAAGATTTAGCAAGAGCATAGGCAAGTTTAAAAAAATTGCAACTCTGGCATGCGAAGGAGAACATTTGCAACTGTTCATATCGATCGTGGGAATCAAAGACGAAAATCGAAAGTTTCCAGTGGGAAGATGAATTGGAATCGATGGATGGAGAAAGTACCAAGTTCACTTTCATTCCATACACGGGGGTTGACGTACTTAGACGCCGTTGGGCCTATTTTGGCGGGTTTTTGCATTGCGCGAAGAAACGAAAGTACCATTCCCACATTTTTCTTTCATATTTATAGAAATCTTTATCGAAAAAAACCCGAGAATCTCCCACTCCAGAAAAGTTCTCGTGAAACGTCAACGGCACAGCCACGTCCAATGCCGTGTAGTTAAAACTTTGCGTCGCTCGCGTCGAAAGTGAAACTGAATGCCTCCGGACGGCGTCCGTTTCCTGTGAGAGGCGTGTTCCGTGCGCGGAAAAACCATTCCATTCCGTCCCGTACGTCACACCAAACCAAACAAAAGTGAAACAGAGCGGCTAAAGAGGGAAGCTGGCGCTCGGTTTTCAGCCCAGCGCACCGTTTTTATTTAAATGGAATCAAACATTGTCGTCCCGGGTCGCTGAGGTTTTTTCTTCGGTGTTTTCGAGCGTCCTTTTCGTCCGGTGTGGTTTTGTGTGATCGATCGATCGAGATCGAGGAAGGATATTTGAACGTTCCTGCTTTTGTGGGCAAATATTAGGAAAGCAACCAAGCAATCAGAAAAAAAACTCCGATGGACAAAGCGTCACAGGACAGTGGCGGTTTCAATCGCCCACGAGTTGAGCCACACATGCGGAGAGCGAAACAAAAAACACGCAGCCGAGCGGATGCACCGGCGCGTTCACAGGACACCGGCCGGGTGTCCTTTTACCGTCGCACGGAACCCGCAAAAACCGGACAGGGCCGAGATGGGTCGTGTTACGTGTGGTTTTATTTTGCGCGTATTCGATTACACCCGATGGCTCGGGATGGTTGTGAATGAAACCACGGTGAAAGTGGCGAAGGCTCTCTTCCAATCAATGAAACTGGCCCAGCTTCCCGGGCGAGCTTCCTGGAACGGCCGTGGGCGATGCATGTCGAACGATAATTAATGCTCCGTATGATCCGATAAATGAAATGGGATTTAATTTCACTTTCGTCTTGGGAAGAGTTGAAAAAAGTCTCATGTTTAAGCTCCATTTGTGTCAGCAAGTACGGATCGTTTCTCACGGTGAGATGTTTTGGGGGAAAAAATAAACAGATTGTCATCTTGAGCAAATTAAGTGATTTTGTCTTGATGCTTGTATTGTAGTATATTTTTTCATTTAATTAAATTATGTATTATCATGATATTTTAACATTCTTTATGACAGTGAAAGAAATATGAATGTATGCCTCCAATCGGTTATTTTTTCATGTTTTTATTTCTTGATTATTAAACAATATATAAATCATAAAATTAAATTATCGTATCATATAACTATATGATACGTCAAATATTTATGTGTAATAAGACCAAAAAAGGAAAAAAATATATTTAAAATATTTTTAAAAAATTGAAATAACATAAAATCAAGCTTCCTAATAAAATAAAGATAAGTTAAGAATATAATTAATAATAAATATTTAAAAAAATACAAAGTATGCAAGAAAAATAAATGAATCTACTAAATGAATAAATTAATGAATAACAGACTATAGGATGTTATATCCAAAACATGAGATTATTGACTACATTATCAGTTCTTTAATTTCATGTTATACAAGCTTTGAGTGAGCATGAAGCAACATTCAACTTAATTCCCCCTTATTTATATTCCGGTGAATATTATTCGAAGTTATTTCAAGCACACCGTAAAGGTGTTCGATCGCTTGGTGACTCTTTGGTGACGCATATCCCAGCATGTTGTCCATACTGGCTTCCGTATGGAGCATAATTGCAATGGTACTCGTGATAAAAAAAACCACCGAGAGAGACACATTGAGTGGCGATAAAAGGTAACAACCACCAGCAAAAAAAAAGCACCAAAGCCCTCGAAAATGGTAACAAACATAGCGTTATCGCGGGACGAAATAGCTCGAATGCGTATCGTTCATTGAAAGGGAAACTCCATAACGTTCCACTGGATAGGAGTGGAATGCAGCAGCAGCTCAGACGGCTCGAACAATGCGTTCCTTCCGCGTGCACACAGCCGGACGCGTATCGTGCTGCGCAATGCACTTTAGAGAGTGCAAACGACACAAAACCGAAACTGCGTGCTTTTTTTCATTCTTCGGTGTGTTGTTTTGGGTGCTTCCTTTTTTGCATCCGCGTTTACCGAGCAGCAGAAGAGGGCCGAGCAGGAAATGCCAGCATCGACCGGAAATCGGTAGCATTTCCTTTGCCATGTCCACGTCCGCGGCTACGCCCGTCCGTCCGTCCGTTCGTTCGTTTGGTTTGCGGTTACGGAATGCGCAAGTGAAACGCGGGGAGAAGGTCACCCGAAATGGAAAATGGTACGCGGAAATCGAAGAATGTTGTTCTATGTAATGTGGTTTATGGGATACGGTGGAGGAAAGAGATCAAATTCACTTTTTTCCCCGGGTGATGGTTGGTTGGAAGCGATGGATGTGGCATGAAGGCACCATATGGAGGGTGATCGAAAAAGGTTTTCACATATTTATATATCACATACATTACATATTTATTAAAAATATATTTAAAACAAATTTCTTGTCTTTTTCATAAAAAAACATACTCGAAGAATCCGCAATGCTTCTATTTTGAAGGTACAATAAAACAATAACAAGAAAAAACAATGTGGTCTTTGATCTTAAAAACCATCAAATCTGACATGAAGAACAATTATTTTGATTCAAAGAGTGATGAAGAGCTGTGTAAGATCAACTCTTCCCTGGAGTCGTTTCTTTTTCAAGTCTTTTCAGTCTCAATCTATTCACTAAACTTTTGGACACGTTTTTTACTATGTACGTTACTTTATTTAAAGCAATTTCGTTAAAAAATCAAGAAATACGATAATTGTTTTTCATTTTCAGTTATGTTATATATTACAAACAAGTTGAAAATACAATCAACTAAACATATAAAATTTGTAAAAAAAAGTAAAAAAGTTTAGTAGCACAAGGATGTTTAATATTATGGCGGAAAGATCATTAATAAACGAATAAAATTAAAATTGCTTTGAAATTTGATATTCTAACTAAATTGAAAAATAATGTACAAATTATTAACAAAAGGTAAATAAAGGTAAGTTTAAAATTACACTAAAGGCGGCCAATATCTTTCACATAAGGAACAGAAATCAACAATCACGAACAACTATCAACGTACTAATTTTGCCAAATGTACAGATTAGATTGTTGGAAATAATTTTCAACCCAATTCATGAGTACTTTCAGCTTGTGACAAGCTCGGTAGGCAGTCTCAAACATTAGATTAATTTATAGTAAGTCAATATGAACTAATATGAACTAACTTAAAACATGTTTGTATCAGCTGATTTGTCAGAACATCCGTCCATCTTAAATTATCTCGAATATAAACACTAACTATCTCCACTGCTATCTCATTCCTTCCAAAACAGCATCCCAATCGACTTGTTTTTCCGGTCCGGGCCTATTTGTTGTGACATTTTGCTAAACGAATGTCTCATCCATTCGGTCGGCTCGTTTGGCTTGCTTGATTGTTCCGATGACAATCCCTCATCCCAACACCTTCCTAACAAAGCACGATCGCATTTATAGTCTTCATCGCTTCACAGCCAGTGTGATCCTTTACCGATCAATTTCTTTCAGAAGGGTTCGCTTCACACGACAAACAATCATGAAGCTGTACGTGTTGGTGTGTAACACCTTCCGCTGCGTAACCTGCCCGGTGACGAACATTCCGGATCCGGAATGCGTCGCAATAGTTCTCGGCAATCGTTGATGATCGCTTTTCCAATAAAAAAAACGAACCAGTCAAAAGGCATATACACGCCGGTTTCTTCACCGGCACCCGGGAAGATAAATTGCTCGGATAAAAAGGGGAATGGCTGGAGTGGAAAAAAAAACAACCAACTCACCTTAACCCATCCCGACGGTTCCCGACGGAGTGCAAGAATTTGAGCCCACAGGAATTTCGCTGCATTGTGCCCTGGCGAAAAGCAGGGATGAATCTGGCACACAATAAAAAAGGTTCGCCACACCGAAAAAGGGTGTAACTCGGGCAGGCAGGTAGCAGGACGGGGATGCGTGTGAAAAAACGTAAATCAAGTTGCCATTTTCCAGCGTTTCCCTGGAAACGATGAACCGAGTCAAAGGAGGCGGTCGATTATGGGTCGATGATGCGTTTTTGGGCAAGGTGCCCGGGCAAAGCGCAGCGCAGGTTCTTTATCCACTACAGGAAAGGATTATTATCCTTTTTTCGGTCGTGCACAGACACACACGCGTTTGTTTGTCGAAAACGAGTCATTCTCACGAGCCCATTGCGTGTTGGGTTTTTGCAGCAAAAAGGGTCCAGGCACGCAATTTTTTTGTCGATGACACTTTGTGTACTTTCCGTTCCGTTCGGTTTGGATCATCTTTTATTGATCGCGGTCGCATTGTGTGCCCACCGAAAATAAATGATTCAAAATCTCACCTTCGAAAGGTGGACTTTTTTCTTCGTATAAAACACCCAAGCGAAAAGGATTCCTCCGTCTCCGTCCTACCTGTTTCGCCGATTTATTGCCTATCCTTCGGCGCGAGGGACGTTCGATAAATAAAAATCGACCTGTGGCGCATTTGCCTCGATTGCGAACTACTTTCGGCGCGAGGGTGTCGAAACCGAAACCGAAAGCCGTCTCACAGGTTTACGTCTTTAGTCACCTTTCCGTGCTGCTGCTAAATCATTTTTATTGACTCCAAATACCGCCTCTAGGTTTTTTTTTGTTGTTGCTCCGACTGTGGGCGATGGAATTTTAACGCCACACTAGGCTAGCTTACTGCGGATAGTTACACTTTAATGGGGTGTGAAAGGGATATTATTTACGGAAAAAAGTGGGATAAGATGCGGATCGGGGTTGAAGACGGGCTTTGAAATGCCGAAAGTGACCGGGTTTATCTGGACCATTTTTGGATTTTTTGATAATGCTCCCATATTCCCTCTCCTCGATCGGAACGATGGAATTTATGTCCCTGTCCACCCTAAACACACGCTCGGCACACTGGACGTTTGCTTTATGATATTAATAAAACTAGCCAAACGCGTGTTGCTGAACGAGGGGGCGAGTGGGAACGAACGCGGGCGGTGTTGTGTTTTAATTTGTGTGAACACCACTTATTCATCCGCAACCGGGCGCGATCAGCGATGGATCATCGCTCGAATGCACTCGAAATAATTCACGCGGAACCAACGTGGTGTTAATCAGCCGGCCAGCCAGCAAGCAGCCATTCCAGCCGGTTCCTGTTCCACTTCCGGTGCCATATTGTTTCGTTCGATTCGTTGTGGTTTGTTAGCGACACACAGCGGCACCAGCAAAACTGATGATGAAGTCCCACGTCTTACTTCAACATTTATTTGACGGAGCCAAAAATATCTGGTAGATAAAAGAATAAAAATGTATGTTTAATTTTTAGCTCACAATTTAATAGAATTGGTAAAAAGTTGTCGATCCTAGAATGTCATACCATCAACATCTGAGCATCTGATCTGCGCTGATGAACATGATTAAAAAGATAGAAATAACATGAGAAGAATGAAAATCCACTACGTATCTAATTCCTCTAAAGTCTCCTGCTGTTTCGGGAAGAATCCTGAATTACCTTTTCAAGTATATTTTGAAGGACATTTATTTATGCCACATTTATTCTCTAATTTTAAAACATTGTCCAAGGTGTTTGGTAAAGCAGATAACACAACTCTTCCACGTGACATCGAAAAGGATGTATCTATACTGAGACATTGGTTTTTCTTCAACTTTTGTGAATTTCAAAGAATGTTTTTTATGTTTTTCGTATTACCATGAGGCGAATATGAGAGTTTGTGGATGCCATGTTTTAAAATAACACCATCGAGCGAGCTTAAAACGCAAGTTAACTCCACCGTTTGTTTTGATTTCAAAGTTTATTTCCATAAAGTTATAATCCCCGCGTATGAACCCTGTGACCCAATCCTATCGATTACACCTTTTATAACCTTTTTGGCTCCGTTTCTCTTGCACGCCATAGTTCCAGGTTAACAAAAACCCCTTCGCTTCCAGCTGTTCACACATTTTAATATGAAAAATTTATGCTCAACCACGCCGAATCTTTACAGAACATCGTCATTATCACGTTGTCCGGTACGATCCCGGTGCTGCAATTTTCTCGCTGTCACTTTTCTGCAACCAACGCTCCAACCTGCTGCCGTCCGACCCACTTGCATAATCCGATGATAAATGGACACCTTTCACCAACGGGCTCGGTTCCCGAACAAAGGTGGGAGAGCCTCAATCAAGGTTGCGGGCTCCGATGCGCTAATTATGATGTAAAACACCTTCCCGGATGGAAGCACGTGCGCTATTTTTAGCTGCTGCCGTTGCACGGTGTCCTGACGCGCAAAAATAGAGAAAAGCGCGCCCGGAAAGCGTAATCGGATCGGTGTCAGCCGGGCCAAGAGCTTTTGGCCGCAATGTGTGGTGCCGAGGTGCCCGTAACCGTGCCGTGGCAAACGGTGACCGGATTACGTTTTGTTTCCGCCGGAGCAGGGACGGCAGGAAACATCGTTCTTCCATCATAAAGAAATCTTGGTCAGCTGTCAGGTACAGGACGTGTGCGTGTGTGTGTGCGTTTGTTATAAAGCATGAACGCACGCCTGGTGCGTGAGTTTAATTCGATTCCTCCACGACACCCGAAATTCAAATGCTTTCTAACCCGCAGCAATCGGTGGCGCGCGGCCAGCAAAAACAAACGAGATCATTATTTACGACACCGTGTGCGTGTGTGTGTTGTGCTTAATTTGATAATGCTCCCATATTCCCTCTCCTCGATCGGAACGATGGAATTTATGTCCCTGTCCACCCTAAACACACGCTCGGCACACTGGACGTTTGCTTTATGATATTAATAAAACTAGCCAAACGCGTGTTGCTGAACGAGGGGGCGAGTGGGAACGAACGCGGGCGGTGTTGTGTTTTAATTTGTGTGAACACCACTTATTCATCCGCAACCGGGCGCGATCAGCGATGGATCATCGCTCGAACGCACTCGAAATAATTCACGCGGAACCAACGTGGTGTTAATCAGCCGGCCAGCAAGCCAGCAGCCATTCCTGCCGGTTCCTGTTCCACTTCCGGTGCCATATTGTTTCGTTCGATTCGTTGTGGTTTGTTAGCGACACACAGCGGCACCAGCATCCTGTGAGAGAGGGTGGCGGCATTGTTTGCAATCCAGCGTGTGGAGACGAGTAATTTAGCTAAACATGAGCCTTATTGTTGGACAGCCAGTCGGTCAGGATCTGATATTGGCTTTCTGGTCCGGGTGCCTTTGATTGTATTCTAATTTATGGGCCGTGCTCACGATTTCACGCGAGAAGCCATGAGGGCGATCGTAAATTGATCCTACATGATAGTTTCCATGTAAGCTAATGCTATTTGAAAGCGCTAATGATGCTGTAGGTCAAAAAGTATAAGGTCAAAATAGATATGGAACCTTAACCACGTCAGCAGCTGCGAAGAAGGTAATAGATCTAATCAAAGCCTAACGTAACAAAATAGTTTTGTTGCGCAAGCTGTACGATAATACATAAGCGTTATATCTATACGTTTAACAGAGGCATTACAGTTTGAATTAAAACTTTTATAGAACTTTTATTTTTATAAATAATTCAGTTGAAATAGTTACACCTAATGCCCATGTCATCCCTTACTAGGAACATTGGTTAACAAGAGATGACAACTGCATTCTTGAGCCATCAGATGTTTTAGGTAACACCTTTTCAACTGTGTTAGAATACGAGGTATAATTCAAATCCCTAAAGCTCTAGGGTAAATTTGTTGGAACAGAGTCTAATACTTTTTTTTCTTTTTGGCGTTACGTTCACACCTACCGTCAAATGGCTTACTAGATCTATTTTTACCGTAGAATTGCTTACTTTGATTTTTTACTATAATATCAGTATATGTAAGGTGTAAACATTTATCACAAAAAAACTAAAACTAAAAGAAAAATACCTGTCATATATTTCTTTACAATCGAGATTCGAATTCCAGTACTGAGAAATGTCAAGCCACTTATCAATTTCTCTTTCGGAACAGTTTGCTAGGCATTTACGATTTACGATAAAAAAAAACTAAAACCTCTAGTAAATTGTAATCCTTCAAGAGCTTAAAGAACATGTCTTTCAAAACTTTAAAAATGCTTACTCGACTTCAATAAATTAGTGTATAAAACTCTCACTCTTTATGTGAAACGTTCCAAGAAACACAACCCCAAC
This sequence comes from Anopheles cracens, assembly GCA_002091845.1. Lineage (NCBI taxonomy): Eukaryota > Metazoa > Arthropoda > Insecta > Diptera > Culicidae > Anopheles > Anopheles cracens. The sequence goes on along the minus strand of KZ067121.1, from coordinate 63,395 downwards.
CCTTTCATTGGTTCAAATCACCCCTTTCTCTGGCGTGTGCTGCCATTTTATCCACATCCAGCAACCCTATCTCAACCACGCGCCAATCAAACTCACTCACCCAATTGGATGCATCCGGCGTTCAACCCCTTTTACCGAAAAAAAAACGCTCACACAGCCACAGAGAGACGCGCACGCTTTCAATGGCGCTCGTTAGGGCTCGCAAACCCTTTCGAAATCACGGTGCCGACGACAGCGACGACTCGCCATCACTTCCATCGGCCGTATCTTCAGCAGCCATTCGTGCGGCTTAAAAAAACCCTACGCAACCAACTCCGCCCCATTTTCCCGTCACCCCTTTTAGCTCGTTAGCCACACCAACCCCACGCGCAACAGCGCATTTGAATATCGTTCGAGCGGTCTTTAAATTTGGGGAGAAAAAAGAGGTGTTAAAAAAAGTAAACATCGCAGTATAAATAACCCGCCGGAGCGTTGCACGAAAGAGAGAGAGAGAGAGAGTGAACGTGCAAAGGGAAGCCCGTTTGTTCTTTCGCCTTTTCGGGATGTTTGCTTTTGCGTAACGGCGAGGGTAGTGACGCGCGCGCGTGTGTGTTTGTTTGTGGGTTAAAAAAGGGGTTACACGAACGCTTTAAAAGGGTGCTCGAGAGTGCTGTCTCGCTCTCTGGCTTATCCTGCTCGCGCTTGCAGAAGATGCTCACTCGCTTTCATTCGCCTTCATTTTGCTTCCACACACATGCGTGTGCAGCATCTCTCTTGAGAGCAGTGCGGTCGGGAGTATGTGTGTGTTTATTTTTATTACATTTCACTTCCACTCAGGTTGTGAAAAACTTGCGCAGACCCCCCCACGAGCCAACCCCGCTGTAATGGGGATGCGGCATCCAGTTACACGCGCTCGACAGGTTCGTTTATCTTCCTCGCGTTTCCTATTGCGCCCACAACCGACCCCCCAGTCACACACACACTCGTTCGTAGCGTGCCCATTCGAATGAATGATGGTGACACTGACAATGGAACCGAACGGAAGGATTTCGCTTTCATTTCGCCTGCTTGGTACGGCTATCGCTCGCCAAGGACTACTGTGACGAAGATACCCTTTCTGTCAGGGCAGTGGTCGGCAAACTAGAATGACTATGTATTAAAGGTGGGTTTTGCTATTTAGAATAAATATAAAACGATGACCCAACTCAGAAACCCAGAAGCCATCATTAAGATAAATTAACGCATCGCATCAAAAACGTCATTTTTTATAAACTAGAAACGTTTTACTTCATTTGTATTTTGGGTCAACCACTACTAATAAATTGTGATTTGACTTCTATTTTAATGTTGCATACAGTCCGTAACATAATTATACGCCCACCTGTTTTTCGAGAATACAACGAAAACTTGAAGAGATACATAAAAATGATGTTCTACTAAGTTGTAGATAATAACAAAATACGTCTGTGACGAATTTTACACATTTTTACACACACTATTACTATTTTTTTCATCACTGTCAAAATCGCTCCTTGTAACATAACTATACGCCCACTTACGAAAATTATTTTTTTTCGATACAAATAATCGATTTAAAATTCGATTAAAAATATAGGAACTTTTAAACAATCTTGAACAATGTAGGCATATTTTTGAATAAGTTTTTACATGCATCATGACTTGTGGAATGCATTTTTCAGGAGCAAAATAAGGAATTTCGTATATTTTGATTTTTAGTATTGTTTTGGTAGCATGTTTTGGTTCCAATTTTTTTCGAAATAATGCTGACAACATAACCTTTCGAACCATGTATAGCAGTTGCTGATCCAACTCTTGCAAGGTATATAAAAAAATACCTAAAGTTGCCGAAAAATGGATTTTTTGCTATGTGAGCCGATTCAAATGCGTCGCAAAAATCGAAAACCAAACGTATCAATGTCCCAGTGAGCTTGACATACTTAAGAAATGTGACAGAATGTATAAAAAATATGCCAAAAATCTTATTTCTGTCCAACGCGATGGCCCGACCCCACTTTCGATCAGATCGGCTGTTGATTAGGATGCGCTTAATACCACTAACGAGCAGGCCCAACTGTCCTGCTTACATTCCGCTCAAAGTTCTTTATCATCATATCTCTATTGCTCACACCTATGAAATACATCCTACAAGGTCAAATAGCGTTTCGAGGGGGAAAACGCGGCAGGACCTGTTAGTTCGACGACTTGCTGTTGCAGAAATTTTTCTTGTGAATCTTCAAGTGGTTGGCCTGAGCGAAGGATTTACCGCACGCTTGGCACCGGTAGGTCAGCTCGGCCGTATGGTGCGACGCGTAATGTTCGGTCAGCTCGTTGAGATCGCTGTAGTTCTTACCGCACATGCTGCAATCGAGCGGGTTGTCCTTCTTGTGCACCTTCATGTGGTTCTTTATATGGCTCTGCTGGATGAACGACTTCGAGCAGATGTTGCACCGGTACGGACGCTCGCCGTTGTGTATGCGGATGTGGTAGATAAGGTTGATCTTCTGGATGAAGCTGATGCCACAGATCAGGCACTCGTGCGGCCGCTCACCGGTGTGAATCTTCGTATGGTTGGATAGGGCCGACGACTGTACAAACGCCTTGCCGCAGGTAAGACATTTGAACGCACGCTCACCTACGCGTGAAAGGGAGATAGGTGGTAGACTTTTTTTTAGCAAAATAAGTTCCATTCATTGGGGTTTGTACCAAGTCTGCAAGACGGTGCTAATAATGGTCGGTTTTAGGAAAGCCCTCCATACAACGCGATGAAGTTAAACCAGTTCGATACAAACCTAAAACCAATTTGTTCACCTTTATTGCATGCTAATAAACTTTTATCAACAGATGAAATTTCAACTATTTCAAGATGCCGGCCGGTTGTGAAGCCAAGAGCTAAGCGGACGACTTCATATATCACAAATGCGGGTTCCCATCTTGACAAGACTTGATGGGACATTCATTGCTATCCACTTATCTGAACAATTAAATAGCTCTCGATTTGGAATATTTGTAAGTCTAGTCGATTTATTGCTGTTGTGCCAAAAAGTAAAAACCCAAAAGAGATTGAACCATATATGCAATACGATATGTAGTACTTGATATGTATACTTCATTCCGATAGACTTTAGTCAACTACTAAAGTGACCATAAAGTGAAGTAACTTTGTAACTGTTACTTGGCTTGTGATCAGTATATCAATAATTACATGAAAGGTATGACTCCGATGTTCGAGAGGTTTCGATATCTAAATATTGGCTAGAGTTGAGATCTGCCTCGAAACAAAATATTAAAAATATTGCACTGTGTACCGTAAGTCGATTCATGTAAATGTCAATTTTATCGAGCGCGTTTGCAGTGAATAAATCGATCGTGAAACAAATCGTGTCGGCTATGGGAATATTACCATTTTTTTACTATACAGTCCGTAAGAAAACTATACGCCCACCTGTTTTTCGAGAATACAACGAAAACTTGAAGAGATACATAAAAATGATGTTCTACTAAGTTGTAGATAATAACAAAATACATCTGTGACGAATTTTACACATTTTTACACACACTATTACTATTTTTTTCATCACTGTCAAAATCGCTCCTTGTAACATAACTATACGCCCACTTACGAAAATTATTTTTTTTCGATACAAATAATCGATTTAAAATTCGATTAAAAATATAGGAACTTTTAAACAATCTTGAACAATGTAGGCATATTTTTGAATAAGTTTTTACATGCATCATGACTTGTGGAATGCATTTTTCAGGAGCAAAATAAGGAATTTCGTATATTTTGATTTTTAGTATTGTTTTGGTAGCATGTTTTGGTTCCAATTTTTTCGACATAATGCTGACAACATAACCTTTCGAACCATGTATAGCAATTGCTGATCCAACTCTTGCAAGGTATATAAAAAAATACCTAAAGTTGCCGAAAAATGGATTTTTTGCTATGTGAGCCGATTCAAATGCGTCGCAAAAATCGAAAACCAAACGTATCAATGTCCCAGTGAGCTTGACATACTTAAGAAATGTGACAGAATGTATAAAAAATATGTCAAAAATCTTATTTCTGTCCAACGCGATGGCCCGACCCCACTTTCGATCAGATCGGCTGTTGATTAGGATGCGCTTAATACCACTAACGAGCAGGCCCAACTGTCCTGCTTACATTCCGCTCAAAGTTCTTTATCATCATATCTCTATTGCTCACACCTATGAAATACATCCTACAAGGTCAAATCAATACATAAAAATAATACAATATACAAATATTAACTCGATTGATGCTTTATACACAAATACAGCTACTTCAGAATTAAATACCGCCATAATTAAATCTGAACGTCAGAATAAAATCTTTCGTATCGAAAGTGGGGTCGGGCCATCGCGTTGGACAGAAATAAGATTTTTGGCATATTTTTTATACATTCTGTCACATTTCTTAAGTATCTCAAGCTCACTGGGACATTGATACGTTTGGTTTTCGATTTTTGCGACGCATTTGAATCGGCTCACATAGCAAAAAATCCATTTTTCGACAACTTTAGGTATTTTTTTATATACCTTGCAAGAGTTGGATCAGCAATTGCTATACATGGTTCGAAAGGTCATGTTGTCAGCATTATGTCGAAAAAAATTGGAACCAAAACATGCTACCAAAACAATACTAAAAATCAAAATATACGAAATTCCTTATTTTGCTCCTGAAAAATGCATTCCACAAGTCATGATGCATGTAAAAACTTATTCAAAAATATGCCTACATTGTTCAAGATTGTTTAAAAGTTCCTATATTTTTAATCGAATTTTAAATCGATTATTTGTATCGAAAAAAAATAATTTTCGTAAGTGGGCGTATAGTTATGTTACAAGGAGCGATTTTGACAGTGATGAAAAAAATAGTAATAGTGTGTGTAAAAATGTGTAAAATTCGTCACAGACGTATTTTGTTATTATCTACAACTTAGTAGAACATCATTTTTATGTATCTCTTCAAGTTTTCGTTGTATTCTCGAAAAACAGGTGGGCGTATAGTTATGTTACGAACTGTACTATTTCGCGTACAGAAGAAAAGAATTGCATATTATTCAACATGCAGTCTGTCAAATATGATCAAAAGAAACAAAACAATAGAACCAGTAATGCGAATCGGACCAGGTCCTACGAGAATTTGGGAACAACCCACGACGGTGAAAAGGTAATCAAAGGGCTTAGAGTTCGAGCAAAACGAAACGAATCTAAAGAATATGTAAGAATATGTGGCGTGTGGTAGCGCTGCCTCTTCACCCAAGTATCGTTTTTTACACACTGAGACTTGTAGCAAAAAAAATGTCAACCTGAATTATCGGTTACAAACACGCCTAGAACTATGCCTCATTTCTGCACAAGTATCTGGCACAAGTAAATATCAACCGGTAACATCTTCTTAGTTTGAGTTGATTTCGATTCAGAATTACAAATTGGATGTAGTTTCTGAGCAAGAAATGTTTACATAGAAAATTTTATTAGTATAGTACTATGGTTAACGAGAGCTTCTATAGGAAAACCAGTAACCAGTATTCAAGTATCTAATGAAAATTCAGCTATTTGTGCGTTCCGTATACTGAAGAACTACTGTTCAATGAATAGAGTTATAATTATATAGAAAAGTTCAAATACAACTATTGAAATAATGTGTTTGAAAGATTCTTAATGAATACAGTTCAAATCAAATGTCATTCCATTATTGAGAAAATGAGGATCGTTGAAGGCATCTGGAATCGTTAAAAATGGATGTTGAACTGAAGCAAAAACTGCTCGAATATAAGATGCTAGGAACAATGTACAACGTAATATGTTGGACGTGAATTTTAGGTTGTGTCGGATACTGACTATAAAATGAGCTCGAGAAATAACCTAACTAACGACATTTGAGTGACATTGAACAAATAGTTTCCTTCGCTTCGACTACCAATTAAGGTGTACTTCAAAACGTAAATAAGAAAATTGAAATGTAGTGGCCACCAGGATAAAAACAAAAATTAAAAAAATACACCTGTAACTAGCGGAGAACCATAAGTAGAGAAACGTCTCGAGCGTAAACGATGACAACCGTAACCGCAATACGTACATTTCCGTAGCTTAGCTAGGATGTTGCCACACCCATTGTTAGAAATAGCGCACCATATGCTCATGTCATGAACCTATCGGTCCACGCTTACCTGTGTGGATGCGCTTGTGATTATGCAGCGTTGACTGGTGCGCAAACACCTTTCCGCACACGTCGCACCGGTGCGATAGTTCCGGCACGTGGATGCGCACGTGATAGTTCAGCTTGTACTTATCCTTGAAATACTTCCCGCACACGTCGCACTGGTGTTCACTGACCGCGTTGTAGTCGTGGTACTTCCGCTCCTTTTTGCCCGGCGACTTGACCGTGCGGATGAACTGTTCCTGCAATAAAGTAACCGTATGCCAACGAGACGGGAAAGAATGGAGCTTAACAACAAGAGTAACACGAGCCACAAACAGACCTGGTTCCACCATACTTCCGGGATTTTCGTCACTGTGCGCACGTAGTTTTCCGTGTATTCTTCCTTCACCTTCACGATGAACCCTTCCGGCAGCTGCGGGATAACGATATTCCGGTTCGCTTTGCCTTTTTTTTTCTTTTTACCCGTGCCCG
>KZ067119.1:60726-86264 GCA_002091845.1 Anopheles cracens | reverse complement strand
TCTTTGCTCCGCTTCTCCGTCGCAGCCACGGGCCTCAGTCAGGATCGTGAGAGATCCATCGGTTTTACAGCATCGTGCCGTGAATGCAGTGGCGTATTTCACACCTAGCGCACACGGAACACAAGGTGGACGGTGGAATTTCTTTCATATAAACTTAATATCTCGCTCCTGAATGGAAGCGTCTTTAATGTCTCTCTCGACGGCGTAACTTGGTGGCATTGTGGTTTATTGAATGCGACTGCGAACCCATACCGTGGTCGGAGAGGTGTAAAGTGACTTTTTATAGCCTTATCGGGCGTATCGCATGATCGGCGTGCGGGATTAGATGCAACGCAACGCGTCCTGAGAGAATGCACTTTGCTGTACGCTTCAGCAACCGGTAGCTAAGTGGTAATTTTCAACAAATTACCCAAGCGCGCATGCACGCTTAGGTCAGATTTTAGCACAAGTGCGCAATCGCGCGCACATTAGCAAATTATTTCTCACACGATTGTGAAAAAAAACGAAACCCAAGGTGCAGTCCCGACAAAGGGTGTGTCTGAGCGCCAAACACGAAACCAAGAAAATAAAAAAGCCCGTCACCCGGTTCGACACGTGACCGGAAGGAGGAAAGTCCCTGCACACTAATTGCTGGGTTGGTTGTTCCTATGGTCGCACGGGTGCGCGATATCGTGAAGGTCTTCGCGGATAGCATTCGATGCTTTTCAAGACAAATTTACAAGGATTTTTTTTTCGTAAGAAACATAAGTACCTGTAAAGATCTTTTCAGTTCGTCCTTTTGATCATGCGCGACGCTGGCTCTGTTCTGATCGCTAGTGTCCATAACAGCTCCGCTTCAATAGCTAGCCAACTCCTTGAATTCTTACCGTATCATAGCGCTCACAATAGCCAAACAATCCAAGCCACTTGCATCCCTTACAACACCGGCAATAAAAAAGCATAAAAAGATAGAGAGAGAAAGAGACGATCGAACCATTCCATAATTAATACCATCCGCATTAATCAAAACATACGCACGGTGGCGATGATATCAACCGCCGCCGGTCGGTAGCAGGTCGCGAACGCATGTGTGACCCTCGGTTGTCCCGGGTCCATAAAAGAAAAACAAACTGACCGTGGCACGGTGGCACGCAATTAATCAAACGCGGGCGCTGAGCGGTGTGTGTGTGTTCAAAACAGGAAAATCATTTCCCATGCAAACCCATGCGAACACCGGCGGTTGGCGTTGTTTTTCCTGTGCACTTGCCGCACGAGGGATGTGCGGCAAAAAATGTGCCACGCGTAAGAACACGTGGCCGAACAATCACAACAACGCGCGAGTGGCGGCTGCGAGCGTGAACGAGATTTTAAAGCTCACCTAGAGGCCGGAAAACAGTGATAGCCTGTGATATGGATTAGAGCGGGGCTTAAATCACGAGACGGCGTTAGTCACTTGGGGGTTTTTCTGTTGATGTTTTGTTGTTGTAAGGACCGTTGTTTGCTTACGACGATTGTACACGAAATTAATAAACTCCAACAACCATTCGTGTGTGACGAACGTTTTAAAAAAGGGTCAGGAATGGGAAAGCGATCTATTCCCTTTCGTTCGTACGTTATCGCCGCATGATAATGTTGGCGTTGTTATCTCAATCCTTCATCTGATTGTAACAAGCATCGGTTCGCTCCTTCGCAGTCGCAGTCTGGACGTCTAACCTTGACATTTCGGTGCTCATCCGCTACCACATTACTCAACACCCGGTCAGGCAAATATGTGTTTGACACCAAAATATTTGCTACAAACTCCGCCTCGCTCCGGTCCCGCTCTGTAATTACCGCTTGTCGCTGCCGGTAGAAGCCTAGGTCTAGCTTCGCACAGCTTCAAGGAAAGGTGATCTTCCACCTTTTCCAGCCCAGCCTCAGCCGCGCTGCGGGGTTGCGCTCGTTTGCTCGACAAACGTACACATATTTGCTCAATCACTTACAAGCACAGGTACTTCTGTGCTTATTTGCGAATGTTATTAGAATTAAATCATGGTAGTAATTGGGTAGACTCACCCCGTTCCTTCGGCACTACCAGCAGGGCCGACGGATCCGCGTTTGTCCACAGGTGAGCTCATTGTGCGTGTGTGGCTCGTTGCTATTTTTCAATTGAGAAAATAGTAAACTCGATAGCGAAATAGGCTCCATCGAAAGAATCCTCCCAAGAATGAGGCTTGCGTGATAAATCCCGACGTTTGATCATCGTGTATCGTGATAATTACGGCATAATTCCCTTGCGTGTCCGTAACCGTGGCACTTGAATCGCTACATTCGCATAACGACCCTCGCCGCTATTTCGTGTTCAAACCATGGGAAGAATGTTCTGAAGCATTTAATTATACAAGAATTTTGTAAACTTTACTTTAAGTGACTCAATGACAGCCTTGGAGTAACGTATAGATTGTCATTTTTGAGTCATTTTTCTGAATGAATCGATCAAAAAAGATACCTTCCACACATATTACAATACAACAGGACACCAATCTTAGAACTCTCCGGCTATTTAGGTCTATTAGCAGCGTCATTATTGAAAACTCTCCTTACTCTAAACAACCTCCATGGACCGTGCAACCCATCTACTTAGCACGCCTCTGCCAATTGTGAAGTTATTAAAGATTTAATTCAATTTGCCTCTCACGTGCCGTCCGACGATCGCCCTCAACGCGCATTGGAAAACACGAAATCAAACTCAAAACAGGAAAATCATTTCCCATGCAAACCCATGCGAACACCGGCGGTTGGCGTTGTTTTTCCTGTGCACTTGCCGCACGAGGGATGTGCGCGGCTACGGAACAGGTTGAAATAGTTGCCAGCTGAAGGGTTTCGGATGGAAATTGCGTTTTTATTCATGTCCGTCACAGGCACTATGAGCACATTGAAAATATATGCTTAAAACATGATCACATGTTTATTGAAATGCAATAAAACAGACCCCTTTCATATGAGTAAATATCAGTTAGAAAACTATTCATATAAGCTAAAAGCACTTGGTTTAATAACAATTTTGTTTACATATTTTTTGGCTATAGCTACGGCTTGGAACTCTTATTTACCCAAGTTCGTATTTAAAAAAACTCGTCGACGACGAGAATGCTTTACGAACCACAGATCCTCCTTTGAATCAAACTTATCAATCGTTAGTATAAGCGATGAAACAAAGGAAAGAAAATTAGAAAACTTTTACATCAGTTTCATAAGATTATTCATTGCCTAGGATAACCTAGAAGGACATTTTTTCGAAATTCTGAGGACATTCTTCAACATCTTAACATGCTGACTGCGCAAGCATAAACATTCCATGGCTGCTGCGTGTAAGTTTGACTTCACGTTAACCCCTGCATCAGCCACGGGACACGAATGACATGAGAGCGCGAGGATGGGACAATGACACTCTTTGTGGTCACGTGTGGTGCGCTCGCGCACACTTCCACCTGGGAAATGCGAATTTGCCCGTCTGCTTGCACTGGAAGAGGCTTGTTTTCTTTCTTGCGACCGAAAGAGAGTCTCATTAGGCATCGTTAGGTGGCCTATTAGGTATGTAAAACATGCCCAAACTTGAGGTGTGCTCTATTTACCTTTATTAGAGGGGTTTTTTTGGGAGCATTTTGAAATGTGGGCAAAACGATCTTCACTGAGTGATTCACTACCAAGACGCGTTGAACGAACTGGGTGGTCTCGATCCAAAAGAAGGAGGAACTGCTTTGAACTGAGAGATCTCCTTCAGTGTTTTCATTCAAACATCCTCCACAAGACTCAAAACGCTCGACACCGTCCGTTCCTCCAATTTGTCTGCCTATGCCGACTTTTATATCCTTTTTAGCACAAACATTCTAACGACCGTGATCGGACCGCACGATCAATGGCGATGGTACCGGCGGGACGGTATCCTTACGCGTCGAGCGGCACGCAGATATGCCGCATCATTGCCCCTGGACGGGGTGGACCACCCGAACCGCGATCGCACCATCCTGCAACACCTGCAACAATCGGGCCAGGTTTTGTGTTTCGAGTTTCGTTTCATTTTTTTCTATTTAGGAGCCTTTCCCCTCGGAACCGGAATCGGGTCCATCGGGTGAGAGATTTCGGTGAGCTCGGTGCAGCGTCATAAAAGGCACACAGGAAACACTCGAAGGGGAGCGAACCAACACACGAGAAAGGACACCGTGGCAACATCAAACAAGCGGGCGAAGAACAACAAACGTACGGGTACGGGTTTCGGGACACTTTAAATGCCCCCCTCTGGAAAACGCGCGCACCTACCAGCTAACGATCGCGCACAAATTTCGGATCGCTGCTTTATGGTTTCACCTGCTTTAAATGGCCGTCCAAACATACGGCTCCGAAGAGCTGGCGGGCGGACACTTTCCACTTTCCAAAGACGACGAATGCCGACACGGCGGCCGGAAGGACCGCCGAGATGGTGTTTGTTTGGGCGTCGTACGTTCGGTGGGTTTTTTCTTCTCTCTGCTGGATCTCCACATGCATACTTTCTTCCTTTGGCCGGCGGCACAATTGGATTTGGTAGAGTAAACACTAACTAGCCAGGTATGCGGTGAGGCGATAATTTTTTCCCGTCAAAATGGAAAGAACAAAACGACACCAACGCCGGTCGTTAGGAACCGTTTAGAAGTCGCATCAGTACACACGCACGCGGAGATGCAGTTTTCTGGTGGACCGTTTCCTAGTTTGTTTATGCAGATGATAGTGATAGTGCGGGTATAGGGCGTGCTTTACTGTGAAATAGCATCGTAAACGGTGAGGTCTTTAATGAAGCCCATTCTACACGTGCTTCCTGTGTGAACAGAACACTTATTGAATAAACTTCCGAATAGAATATTGATGGATTGTATAAAGAGAGTCTCATTAGGCATCGTTAGGTGGCCTATTAGGTATGTAAAACATGCCCAAACTTGAGGTGTGCTCTATTTACCTTTATTAGAGGGGTTTTTTTGGGAGCATTTTGAAATGTGGGCAAAACGATCTTCACTGAGTGATTCACTACCAAGACGCGTTGAACGAACTGGGTGGTCTCGATCCAAAAGAAGGAGGAACTGCTTTGAACTGAGAGATCTCCTTCAGTGTTTTCATTCAAACATCCTCCACAAGACTCAAAACGCTCGACACCGTCCGTTCCTCCAATTTGTCTGCCTATGCCGACTTTTATATCCTTTTTAGCACAAACATTCTAACGACCGTGATCGGACCGCACGATCAATGGCGATGGTACCGGCGTCCTGCACAATGCGCCCTACCCTTAAACGTTTATTAATATCATGTACTCAGGGACGACGACGACGACGACGACCCCTCTCGGATTCTTTCTCTCCGAACTACACGCGCCCTCACCCTCACCGAGTTTTCCGGGCTGTTCAACCAGCCGGGTTCCCGCATGTTTTTTCACGAATCGTCAAGAAAAAGGGGGAAAACTCATCCCTCCGGGGGGAAACTGCCGAATACCAGCCGATTTGCCACGGTCCCGTTTATTAGCATTCAGCAGTCGGATCCTTGCGGCCGGTTTCCTGATTTATCGCTCCGGGCCGACAAGGAACGGGTGGCCACCGAGCGCCCGTGCAGTGCGATTGGAAGGAATTGAAGATTATCACGTTTTTCGGCTAGCAATCAGGGCCACACTCGTGCCCCAGGGAAAATGTGGAAAAACTTGTGGAGGAGTAGCGGCAGGACCGGTCGTGGATCCTTCGGACGGGTGGATTAAATTAAGTATTACTGTTATTCGTTCGAGCTGTTGCATGGGGAAGTTTGGTGGCCCGCGGATGATCCTTTTGAAGTGTTCGCTGCAGGCAGTCATGAGGGTGGTATTTGTCGAGATTATTGAGAAAACTTGTGAAACAAGTGCCGGCCGGATGATAAGATACAGAGATAAGAACAGCGGAAGGATTCTTTCACCACAACTTTAGAAATTAATAAAACTGGGCAAGATGTTGTTGTTTATTAGAAGACTTTTCAAGGCGTTCTAGGCGTTCAAACAGGAAAAGAAACATGATCACATGTTTATTGAAATGCAATAAAACAGACCCCTTTCATATGAGTAAATATCAGTTAGAAAACTATTCATATAAGCTAAAAGCACTTGGTTTAATAACAATTTTGTTTACATATTTTTTGGCTATAGCTACGGCTTGGAACTCTTATTTACCCAAGTTCGTATTTAAAAAAACTCGTCGACGACGAGAATGCTTTACGAACCACAGATCCTCCTTTGAATCAAACTTATCAATCGTTAGTATAAGCGATGAAACAAAGGAAAGAAAATTAGAAAACTTTTACATCAGTTTCATAAGATTATTCATTGCCTAGGATAACCTAGAAGGACATTTTTTCGAAATTCTGAGGACATTCTTCAACATCTTAACATGCTGACTGCGCAAGCATAAACATTCCATGGCTGCTGCGTGTAAGTTTGACTTCACGTTAACCCCTGCATCAACTTCACCTCATTGTTCCATAAGTAATAACAACCATGTCGGTAACAATGCCAGGAAATAAAACTTGCCAATTTCACACCAGCAAACAGTTCCTCCCGCGGTGCGTTATTTGCCTTCCAAAGGCCTAGAAGCCGTGACCAGCGAGCCTCCCTACCCACCGAATCAGCATGTGGCCACCGTGATCCTAGCTGAATAGGAGAGAACGATTTGTTTCCCATCCTTAACCATTTGCTCCGCTGCCTGCACAATGCGCCCTACCCTTAAACGTTTATTAATATCATGTACTCAGGGACGACGACGACGACGACGACCCCTCTCGGGGAAGAATGTTCTGAAGCATTTCCCTTCGGGTTGCGTGTGTTGCGCGGCTCGTGCGCAAAACGAACCTGTTACCGCAAGGCGGTGGAATCGTCTCAATTAGGGTAGATAGTGTCCGAATTGTCGTGAATTATTATTGCGTGGGAAACATGTGCGGCTACGGAACAGGTTGAAATAGTTGCCAGCTGAAGGGTTTCGGATGGAAATTGCGTTTTTATTCATGTCCGTCACAGGCACTATGAGCACATTGAAAATATATGCTTAAAACATGATCACATGTTTATTGAAATGCAATAAAACAGACCCCTTTCATATGAGTAAATATCAGTTAGAAAACTATTCATATGTTGTTTGCTTACGACGATTGTACACGAAATTAATAAACTCCAACAACCATTCGTGTGTGACGAACGTTTTAAAAAAGGGTCAGGAATGGGAAAGCGATCTATTCCCTTTCGTTCGTACATTATCACTGCATGATAATGTTGGCGTTGTTATCTCAATCCTTCATCTGATTGTAACAAGCATCGGTTCGCTCCTTCGCAGTCGCAGTCTGGACGTCTAACCTTGACATTTCGGTGCTCATCCGCTACCACATTACTCAACACCCGGTCAGGCAAATATGTGTTTGACACCAAAATATTTGCTACAAACTCCGCCTCGCTCCGGTCCCGCTCTGTAATTACCGCTTGTCGCTGCCGGTAGAAGCCTAGGTCTAGCTTCGCACAGCTTCAAGGAAAGGTGATCTTCCACCTTTTCCAGCCCAGCCTCAGCCGCGCTGCGGGGTTGCGCTCGTTTGCTCGACAAACGTACACATATTTGCTCAATCACTTACAAGCACAGGTACTTCTGTGCTTATTTGCGAATGTTATTAGAATTAAATCATGGTAGTAATTGGGTAGACTCACCCCGTTCCTTCGGCACTACCAGCAGGGCCGACGGATCCGCGTTTGTCCACAGGTGAGCTCATTGTGTCAAAACAGGAAAATCATTTCCCATGCAAACCCATGCGAACACCGGCGGTTGGCGTTGTTTTTCCTGTGCACTTGCCGCACGGCAAAAAATGTGCCACGCGTAAGAACACGTGGCCGAACAATCACAACAACGCGCGAGTGGCGGCTGCGAGAGTGAACGAGATTTTAAAGCTCACCTAGAGGCCGGAAAACAGTGATAGCCTGTGATATGGATTAGAGCGGGGCTTAAATCACTCTTTGGCCTGAAAACGACCATCTTCCCGGTGGCGATCGGGGCGGCATGTACGATCGAGCGTGTTAGATTATGAAACAAACCATCCCGAGATTGGTCTAGCAAGTGGACAATGAAGCGAGATGAATAATAAAAAAAAACAAACTCCCTAGCAGACGAAGTCAACCAAAACCGTGCAAAGGAAACGTACGGAAGAGATTAATACTACCTCCAAGCGGAAGCAAAGGAAGCATCTCAAGCAGCAGCACTAAACGGCTGAAGGAGAAGAAAAGAAACATAACTCAACCGCACTTTCCAGCCCATTGAGTCAACGGCCGGAGCGGCCGGCCGCGGCCAGCTTGTTATCCTTTTGCGGAAGGATCCCTACCGACGACAAAAGGGAACGGCCGAGGTCGATTGTGAATGAACTGGCAACCGACTGGCGACTGGATCCTTGTGACGTTCCTCGCACGGACGGCAAGAAAACCAATCGCTGCTACAATCGGACGCATTGTTTTTTGGTTTTGTTTTCTCGTAGCTGAACAACGGGACAGTGAAAGATCAGAACAAGGGGAACCACTTGTTCTGCATTTCACTCAGGTGTCTCTCTTTATCTTGATGAGTCATTTGTCCGAGTGTCCTCTCGAGTATCCATCATCATCGCGCAAGCTCGGCCGCAAGCGATCAAGATCTTCAATTTCAATCGATGCCGCCATCGGACGCCCTAAAACGCACCGGCCGATGCTACTTACCCACGGGGCTAGAAACGCCGTGTCGTTCGGATGCTGTGTCTTTTATCTCACGTACGCTTTAATGGCTCTCGACAACAACAACTAACGCCACACTAACGCTGCCCTTCCCAACACGGACCGAAAACAAAAAGGCAATAAAACGTTCTAGCCACATCGCGTGGTGCGTTGTTTTTTCTCTCTCTTTTATTTCGCTTCGAATAAATTCACACCCATCCCTGGCAGTGGAAAGGGTGGACTCAGGTGCCCGGAGAACAGGGGAGGGCTCCATCGTCGGAGGTCCGCGAGGCACCTTTGCGGATTGCAATCAATGGCCAGCGTACGACGCCGCGAGGGCACCAAGACGACGCACCCAAGCGGGCGGAAATATTCCTTTTTAACAATCACATGTTAATTAAATTTGATAAACCCGTACACGCACTGACTGTAATGTCCATCGAGGGTGAAAACGAAAGCCCGCGGTGCCCCCGGGGCCGGCCGGTTGATGAGTAGGTCACGGAAGAAGATGGGATGGGACTTTATGCTCACTCGCGTACGGCTCTCGTGCGTATGGTGTGAGTGAGAAGGATCGGGTTTTGTCGGCGAACGAACTACAAACAGAGAGCAAAAAAAAAACGTCCGCCGCACCAAAAGGAACCAGGCCAACGTGCCATTGTCCTGCCTTCAATTTCATGGACCGTTCCGTCGGCTATAATGCCCGCTAAGTGGCATTTCGAAACCATTACCGGACTTAACTTTGGCCTGAAAACGACCATCTTCCCGGTGGCGATCGGGGCGGCATGTACGATCGAGCGTGTTAGATTATGAAACAAACCATCCCGAGATTGGTCTAGCAAGTGGACAATGAAGCGAGATGAATAATAAAAAAAAACAAACTCCCTAGCAGACGAAGTCAACCAAAACCGTGCAAAGGAAACGTACGGAAGAGATTAATACTACCTCCAAGCGGAAGCAAAGGAAGCATCTCAAGCAGCAGCACTAAACGGCTGAAGGAGAAGAAAAGAAACATAACTCAACCGCACTTTCCAGCCCATTGAGTCAACGGCCGGAGCGGCCGGCCGCGGCCAGCTTGTTATCCTTTTGCGGAAGGATCCCTACCGACGACAAAAGGGAACGGCCGAGGTCGATTGTGAATGAACTGGCAACCGACTGGCGACTGGATCCTTGTGACGTTCCTCGCACGGACGGCAAGAAAACCACACGAATCGTCAAGAAAAAGGGGGAAAACTCATCCCTCCGGGGGGGAAACTGCCGAATACCAGCCGATTTGCCACGGTCCCGTTTATTAGCATTCAGCAGTCGGATCCTTGCGGCCGGTTTCCTGATTTATCGCTCCGGGCCGACAAGGAACGGGTGGCCACCGAGCGCCCGTGCAGTGCGATTGGAAGAAATTGAAGATTATCACGTTTTTCGGCTGGCAATCACGGCCACACCCGCGCCATAGGGAAAATGTGGAAAAACTTGTGGAGGAGTAGCGGCAGGACCGGTCGTGGATCCTTCGGACGGGTGGATTAAATTAAGTATTACTGTTATTCGTTCGAGCTGTTGCATGGGGAAGTTTGGTGGCCCGCGGATGATCCTTTTGAAGTGTTCGCTGCAGGCAGTCATGAGGGTGGTATTTGTCGAGATTATTGAGAAAACTTGTGAAACAAGTGCCGGCCGGATGATAAGATACAGAGATAAGAACAGCGGAAGGATTCTTTCACCACAACTTTAGAAATTAATAAAACTGGGCAAGATGTTGTTGTTTATTAGAAGACTTTTCAAGGCGTTCTAGGCGTTCAAACAGGAAAAGATTTCAGAAACTCCAAGTCGGTCATTTTTACAGAATAAAACAGCCAAAACTAGACGATCCTAATGGGAATTGCCTTATTGCCTAAAAGTATTATAATCTTTTTATCGAGTTCGAGCATATCGAGTTCTTCCAGGTCACCATATGATGGATCAGCTTGATGATGCTATTGGTGATCAAGCGACATCTCGGTCACATTAAAGAAAGCGGCCAAACATCGAACGAAAACACGTTTTCCTGTTTGTAAACTGCAAACGACACTCCGCAACACCACCCGTTAAACAGCTTGCTTTCATTGCCAGTAACGGAACAATTTCCGACCTGGGACAAGCGTCAAAGCGACCAAACATGACCCGAACCGACGGCCGTTTATGCGCTTCCTGTGCGGACAACATCGAGCCATCCATTTAGCGATATTTAAGGTCACCTCAATTCGGTGTAACAATCGGTTCCATTGATCGGTGAACAGCGCGTCGCCCAGACGTACGCTCGAGCATAGCGCACATCATGAGCGCATTGTTCGTTTCGCTTTTGAGCAACACTCCCCGGACGCTTCCGATGCCATCGGGGTCACACCGTCGGTCGTACGCGAGTCGCTGACCGTTTCGCTCGCGACGCTCGCGGAAGAAAATTGCAAAACCAACATAAATTAATCCCGCGACTTAACGCCGATCGCTTACCTGCGTATGCGACGGTTGAACGCAGCGTATGAATGAATGCCATTGACCGGGTCGGACGCGGAGAGGTTGCAGCGTCATTGTCGCAACAGTAGCAGGGAAAAAATTCCCAAGCGAACGGATCGCGCGATCGCGCTGATCGTGCCGAGCGGAGCGGTTTAAGCGCCTCCAGGCGTATGCGACGGTTGAACGCAGCGTATGAATGAATGCCATTGACCGGGTCGGACGCGGAGAGGTTGCAGCGTCATCGTCGCAACAGTAGCAGGGAAAAAATTCCCAAGCGAACGGATCGCGCGATCGCGCTGATCGTGCCGAGCGGAGCGTTTTAAGCGCCTCCAGGATCTTCTTGGGTGGTCCGTGGCTAGAACGTTCGCGTCTCTCTCGAATCTCTCTCAAATCTCAATCGGACGCATTGTTTTTTGGTTTTGTTTTCTCGTAGCTGAACAACGGGACAGTGAAAGATCAGAACAAGGGGAACCACTTTAGAAATTAATAAAACTGGGCAAGATGTTGTTGTTTATTAGAAGACTTTTCAAGGCGTTCTAGGCGTTCAAACAGGAAAAGATTTCAGAAACTCCAAGTCGGTCATTTTTACAGAATAAAACAGCCAAAACTAGACGATCCTAATGGGAATTGCCTTATTGCCTAAAAGTATTATAATCTTTTTATCGAGTTCGAGCATATCGAGTTCTTCCAGGTCACCATATGATGGATCAGCTTGATGATGCTATTGGTGATCAAGCGACATCTCGGTCACATTAAAGAAAGCGGCCAAACATCGAACGAAAACACGTTTTCCTGTTTGTAAACTGCAAACGACACTCCGCAACACCACCCGTTAAACAGCTTGCTTTCATTGCCAGTAACGGAACAATTTCCGACCTGGGACAAGCGTCAAAGCGACCAAACATGACCCGAACCGACGGCCGTTTATGCGCTTCCTGTGCGGACAACATCGAGCCATCCATTTAGCGATATTTAAGGTCACCTCAATCCGGTGTAACAATCGATTCCATTGATCGGTGAACAGCGCGTCGCCCAGACGTACGCTCGAGCATAGCGCACATCATGAGCGCATTGTTCGTTTCGCTTTTGAGCAACACTCCCCGGACGCTTCCGATGCCATCGGGGTCACACCGTCGGTCGTACGCGAGTCGCTGACCGTTTCGCTCGCGGCGCTCGCGGAAGAAAATTGCAAAACCAACATAAATTAATCCCGCGACTTAACGCCGATCGCTTACCTGCGTATGCGACGGTTGAACGCAGCGTATGAATGAATGCCATTGACCGGGTCGGACGCGGAGAGGTTGCAGCGTCATTGTCGCAACAGTAGCAGGGAAAAAATTCCCAAGCGAACGGATCGCGCGATCGCGCTGATCGTGCCGAGCGGAGCGGTTTAAGCGCCTCCAGGATCTTCTTGGGTGGTCCGTGGCTAGAACGTTCGCGTCTCTCTCGAATCTCTCTCAAATCTCAATCGGACGCATTGTTTTTTGGTTTTGTTTTCTCGTAGCTGAACAACGGGACAGTGAAAGATCAGAACAAGGGGAACCACTTGTTCTGCATTTCACTCAGGTGTCTCTCTTTATCTTGATGAGTCATTTGTCCGAGTGTCCTCTCGAGTATCCATCATCATCGCGCAAGCTCGGCCGCAAGCGATCAAGATCTTCAATTTCAATCGATGCCGCCATCGGACGCCCTAAAACGCACCGGCCGATGCTACTTACCCACGGGGCTAGAAACGCCGTGTCGTTCGGATGCTGTGTCTTTTATCTCACGTACGCTTTAATGGCTCTCGACAACAACAACTAACGCCACACTAACGCTGCCCTTCCCAACACGGACCGAAAACAAAAAGGCAATAAAACGTTCTAGCCACATCGCGTGGTGCGTTGTTTTTTCTCTCTCTTTTATTTCGCTTCGAATAAATTCACACCCATCCCTGGCAGTGGAAAGGGTGGACTCAGGTGCCCGGAGAACAGGGGAGGGCTCCATCGTCGGAGGTCCGCGAGGCACCTTTGCGGATTGCAATCAATGGCCAGCGTACGACGCCGCGAGGGCACCAAGACGACGCACCCAAGCGGGCGGAAATATTCCTTTTTAACAATCACATGTTAATTAAATTTGATAAACCCGTACACGCACTGACTGTAATGTCCATCGAGGGTGAAAACGAAAGCCCGCGGTGCCCCCGGGGCCGGCCGGTTGATGAGTAGGTCACGGAAGAAGATGGGATGGGACTTTATGCTCACTCGCGTACGGCTCTCGTGCGTATGGTGTGAGTGAGAAGGATCGGGTTTTGTCGGCGAACGAACTACACAGAGAGCAAAAAAAAAACACGTCCGCCGCACCAAAAGGAACCAGGCCAACGTGCCATTGTCCTGCCTTCAATTTCATGGACCGTTCCGTCGGCTATAATGCCCGCTAAGTGGCATTTCGAAACCATTACCGGACTTAACTTTGGCCTGAAAACGACCATCTTCCCGGTGGCGATCGGGGCGGCATGTACGATCGAGCGTGTTAGATTATGAAACAAACCATCCCGAGATTGGTCTAGCAAGTGGACAATGAAGCGAGATGAATAATAAAAAAAAACAAACTCCCTAGCAGACGAAGTCAACCAAAACCGTGCAAAGGAAACGTACGGAAGAGATTAATACTACCTCCAAGCGGAAGCAAAGGAAGCATCTCAAGCAGCAGCACTAAACGGCTGAAGGAGAAGAAAAGAAACATAACTCAACCGCACTTTCCAGCCCATTGAGTCAACGGCCGGAGCGGCCGGCCGCGGCCAGCTTGTTATCCTTTTGCGGAAGGATCCCTACCGACGACAAAAGGGAACGGCCGAGGTCGATTGTGAATGAACTGGCAACCGACTGGCGACTGGATCCTTGTGACGTTCCTCGCACGGACGGCAAGAAAACCAATCGCTGCTAAGCCGTCCGTCGTTCCGTTGGACGCTGAACGGCAAACGGCGGAGTTCCAAACAACAAAATGCTACTTTATTATTCATTATTCACAAGCGAGGGTACGCGCAGGATCCGATGGTAGGCTCGCGTACCACCGCACGCTCTACAGGTGTCTTCGATGGGACGGGCCCGAAGAAAAGCGCGAAACTTCGGGGTGAAGAAAGAATGGGTAAGAGGAAAAAAAAACTTCCACCCGGAACTTTGCTCCGAGGCTTGCCCGATTGGATTGTCTATTGTTCTACTTTACTATGCATGACCAAAATCGTCGCTATTATATCCGGCGTACACGTACTGGGCCAGGCTTGCGGTTCCGCCTTCACGTTCGACTTATGGTGAATAGATCCTTGAGTACCTGAAGTATGTCAATATCATTATCGTTTATAATCCTTTGAATGGGTCCACTAATATGCCGCTGCTGCTTTGGGAAGGTTCATCTAATAATCTTATGCACACATATTCGTCGTTCGAATTGAAGGATGTACGCTCCAATTTGAAGCTTTGTAAGGATATTTGATGCAATACATATTCATTAAAAGAGTTATTATGATTTCTTTCTTTCACTCTCTTGTACTAAGAATGCACACGAATCGTCAAGAAAAAGGGGGAAAACTCATCCCTCCGGGGGGGAAACTGCCGAATACCAGCCGATTTGCCACGGTCCCGTTTATTAGCATTCAGCAGTCGGATCCTTGCGGCCGGTTTCCTGATTTATCGCTCCGGGCCGACAAGGAACGGGTGGCCACCGAGCGCCCGTGCAGTGCGATTGGAAGAAATTGAAGATTATCACGTTTTTCGGCTGGCAATCACGGCCACACCCGCGCCATAGGGAAAATGTGGAAAAACTTGTGGAGGAGTAGCGGCAGGACCGGTCGTGGATCCTTCGGACGGGTGGATTAAATTAAGTATTACTGTTATTCGTTCGAGCTGTTGCATGGGGAAGTTTGGTGGCCCGCGGATGATCCTTTTGAAGTGTTCGCTGCAGGCAGTCATGAGGGTGGTATTTGTCGAGATTATTGAGAAAACTTGTGAAACAAGTGCCGGCCGGATGATAAGATACAGAGATAAGAACAGCGGAAGGATTCTTTCACCACAACTTTAGAAATTAATAAAACTGGGCAAGATGTTGTTGTTTATTAGAAGACTTTTCAAGGCGTTCTAGGCGTTCAAACAGGAAAAGATTTCAGAAACTCCAAGTCGGTCATTTTTACAGAATAAAACAGCCAAAACTAGACGATCCTAATGGGAATTGCCTTATTGCCTAAAAGTATTATAATCTTTTTATCGAGTTCGAGCATATCGAGTTCTTCCAGGTCACCATATGATGGATCAGCTTGATGATGCTATTGGTGATCAAGCGACATCTCGGTCACATTAAAGAAAGCGGCCAAACATCGAACGAAAACACGTTTTCCTGTTTGTAAACTGCAAACGACACTCCGCAACACCACCCGTTAAACAGCTTGCTTTCATTGCCAGTAACGGAACAATTTCCGACCTGGGACAAGCGTCAAAGCGACCAAACATGACCCGAACCGACGGCCGTTTATGCGCTTCCTGTGCGGACAACATCGAGCCATCCATTTAGCGATATTTAAGGTCACCTCAATTCGGTGTAACAATCGGTTCCATTGATCGGTGAACAGCGCGTCGCCCAGACGTACGCTCGAGCATAGCGCACATCATGAGCGCATTGTTCGTTTCGCTTTTGAGCAACACTCCCCGGACGCTTCCGATGCCATCGGGGTCACACCGTCGGTCGTACGCGAGTCGCTGACCGTTTCGCTCGCGACGCTCGCGGAAGAAAATTGCAAAACCAACATAAATTAATCCCGCGACTTAACGCCGATCGCTTACCTGCGTATGCGACGGTTGAACGCAGCGTATGAATGAATGCCATTGACCGGGTCGGACGCGGAGAGGTTGCAGCGTCATCGTCGCAACAGTAGCAGGGAAAAAATTCCCAAGCGAACGGATCGCGCGATCGCGCTGATCGTGCCGAGCGGAGCGTTTTAAGCGCCTCCAGGATCTTCTTGGGTGGTCCGTGGCTAGAACGTTCGCGTCTCTCTCGAATCTCTCTCAAATCTCAATCGGACGCATTGTTTTTTGGTTTTGTTTTCTCGTAGCTGAACAACGGGACAGTGAAAGATCAGAACAAGGGGAACCACTTGTTCTGCATTTCACTCAGGTGTCTCTCTTTATCTTGATGAGTCATTTGTCCGAGTGTCCTCTCGAGTATCCATCATCATCGCGCAAGCTCGGCCGCAAGCGATCAAGATCTTCAATTTCAATCGATGCCGCCATCGGACGCCCTAAAACGCACCGGCCGATGCTACTTACCCACGGGGCTAGAAACGCCGTGTCGTTCGGATGCTGTGTCTTTTATCTCACGTACGCTTTAATGGCTCTCGACAACAACAACTAACGCCACACTAACGCTGCCCTTCCCAACACGGACCGAAAACAAAAAGGCAATAAAACGTTCTAGCCACATCGCGTGGTGCGTTGTTTTTTCTCTCTCTTTTATTTCGCTTCGAATAAATTCACACCCATCCCTGGCAGTGGAAAGGGTGGACTCAGGTGCCCGGAGAACAGGGGAGGGCTCCATCGTCGGAGGTCCGCGAGGCACCTTTGCGGATTGCAATCAATGGCCAGCGTACGACGCCGCGAGGGCACCAAGACGACGCACCCAAGCGGGCGGAAATATTCCTTTTTAACAATCACATGTTAATTAAATTTGATAAACCCGTACACGCACTGACTGTAATGTCCATCGAGGGTGAAAACGAAAGCCCGCGGTGCCCCCGGGGCCGGCCGGTTGATGAGTAGGTCACGGAAGAAGATGGGATGGGACTTTATGCTCACTCGCGTACGGCTCTCGTGCGTATGGTGTGAGTGAGAAGGATCGGGTTTTGTCGGCGAACGAACTACACAGAGAGCAAAAAAAAAACACGTCCGCCGCACCAAAAGGAACCAGGCCAACGTGCCATTGTCCTGCCTTCAATTTCATGGACCGTTCCGTCGGCTATAATGCCCGCTAAGTGGCATTTCGAAACCATTACCGGACTTAACTTTGGCCTGAAAACGACCATCTTCCCGGTGGCGATCGGGGCGGCATGTACGATCGAGCGTGTTAGATTATGAAACAAACCATCCCGAGATTGGTCTAGCAAGTGGACAATGAAGCGAGATGAATAATAAAAAAAAACAAACTCCCTAGCAGACGAAGTCAACCAAAACCGTGCAAAGGAAACGTACGGAAGAGATTAATACTACCTCCAAGCGGAAGGAAAGGAAGCATCTCAAGCAGCAGCACTAAACGGCTGAAGGAGAAGAAAAGAAACATAACTCAACCGCACTTTCCAGCCCATTGAGTCAACGGCCGGAGCGGCCGGCCGCGGCCAGCTTGTTATCCTTTTGCGGAAGGATCCCTACCGGGGACAAAAGGGAAAGGCCGAGGTCGATTGTGAATGAACTGGCAACCGACTGGCGACTGGATCCTTGTGACGTTCCTCGCACGGACGGCAAGAAAACCAATCGCTGCTAAGCCGTCCGTCGTTCCGTTGGACGCTGAACGGCAAACGGCGGAGTTCCAAACAACAAAATGCTACTTTATTATTCATTATTCACAAGCGAGGGTACGCGCAGGATCCGATGGTAGGCTCGCGTACCACCGCACGCTCTACAGGTGTCTTCGATGGGACGGGCCCGAAGAAAAGCGCGAAACTTCGGGGTGAAGAAAGAATGGGTAAGAGGAAAAAAAAACTTCCACCCGGAACTTTGCTCCGAGGCTTGCCCGATTGGATTGTCTATTGTTCTACTTTACTATGCATGACCAAAATCGTCGCTATTATATCCGGCGTACACGTACTGGGCCAGGCTTGCGGTTCCGCCTTCACGTTCGACTTATGGTGAATAGATCCTTGAGTACCTGAAGTATGTCAATATCATTATCGTTTATAATCCTTTGAATGGGTCCACTAATATGCCGCTGCTGCTTTGGGAAGGTTCATCTAATAATCTTATGCACACATATTCGTCGTTCGAATTGAAGGATGTACGCTCCAATTTGAAGCTTTGTAAGGATATTTGATGCAATACATATTCATTAAAAGAGTTATTATGATTTCTTTCTTTCACTCTCTTGTACTAAGAATGCAGGACATACATAAACATGTTAAATAAATTTAGGAAAAATTATTTGTTTTGTATTTTTTTTATTTTCGTTTATTAAAGCGATATGTCTAAAAGACAAAACAAAACAAAATGTTGTGCATGTTTCCTTTACACATAAGTGCACAGTTTACCATATCGCACCTAAACTGTCCCACGTCGTCTCCCGCGTGTCCGGTTTTCATTTGTTTACCTGTGCGACGGCGAAAACTCGAACGAACCCAGTAGGCGTAGGCTTCTATAAATAAAATCATCTCCATCGCGGCAATCCTAAGTACCGCCGGGCGTATGATGTCACTCGTCCGAGTTGGGTCCGCGCTGGTTTTTGATACCACCACCGGGTGCTTGGGTGGTCCGCACAAGATATCACCACGGTCGAATGCAATCGGCGTTTGAGCACGTCCCGGCTACGCGGCGGGTGAGAAACTGGTCACTTCAGACTGCACGCTCCAAAGTGAGAGGGCCAAGCGTCAGGTTGGGTTAGGTTGGGTGAGCCGACTGCAAGAAGAAGAACCGAACGCTGGCAGTTTCGTTTTTTTTGTGCGTCTGAGCACTGGAGGTGATAAATGAGCCATTTATTGGAATCAATATTTGTCCGGGTGTAAGAATTTTTAAACGCTGTTCTTGTTATGAGAGTTCAACTGTAGTTCAACACAGTATTACCTCTATCCTATTCTAAACAAACTCAAATTTATCTGAGTTTTATGTCACCTTTTGACCTGTTAAGTTATAGACTTATTATCTATATTAAGAGTCCAGTAGACCACATACAGTGTTGGTCATAACATACGTAACTCATGTGTAGATGAGAAATAGACTTCGTTTATAGTTACGGGAGGATTCTCGACCGCGCGGCGTCACCTTACTTAGCTTCAACATATAGTTAACTAACAATTCGCTGAAGAGAATAACATAATTGAAGAGTAAATGGACAGAGTTGCTTCGTAAAACATGCAACTCGTACAACAAATTACTAGCACGGACAATGAAGAATTGTGTGTATAACAGCGCGTATGACAGTTCTACAATAACATGTCCAATTATAGGAAGGACATCTCGACCTTCACACAGAACCGAACCAAAAACTGCCCCGTCATTGTTGGCGTGCGTTGCGATCATCCCGACTCCGAGCTGCAGCACATCACATGGCTCCGCTCACGTCCGAATCGTGCGCCGTGTGCACATCGCAATGACTCGCAATGACAAATCAGTTTTATTCTTTCCATTCTATCACTCGTCCCTTCTTTGTCGCGTTGCGCCCTATACATGGCCGCGTTATAATTGGGACACGCGTATGGGCACGGGCAACGATCTGGCGGGGGTCGATTTTTCCGATCCAGTCCGAAGCCCATTGTCCGCTGTCCATCCAAGATTGTCAAATGTAAACAACTGGTCCTGTGGGGAGGGAGTTACGTCGCATTACGGTTGCAAGGGCGTAATTGAATTGCACCTTTTGTTCGGTGTGGCGTACTGGACGTCGGGCAGCAAGGATCCGGACAGCTGCCAGCCCTGTCAAAACGGACAGCGAGTCGGTTTCGTGTGACTTTTGACGCCGTATCGATCGCCGGGGTTGATCGATGAAAACAAGCATTTCATTACAGAACCAACCACAACAACGATGACGACGACGACAACGACGGCTCCTTGCTGGACACCTCCACCAACCGCCCTTGAGCGGCGGAAGCCGTTGGTTCGGATTATCTTGCCCGGCCCAACGTTCCCGGGGCGTGTTTCGCGGGTGCTTCGAGTGAAACGAGACAATATTTAGACAAACAATTTTTATTCTTCCCTCCCCGAGTCGAGTCGCCACCACCACCACCACCACCGCGCACGGGCATGTTTGCCCGATAAGCTTTAACAATGTTTATTTCTTAATTATTAGCTGTGATTTTTCGGAGGTGAGATGGTTTCTCGATGCGAGATGCTCGATGGGATTTATGTACATTTTCACTTACCTCTTACCCAGCCGTTGCCGCCGCCGCCGCCGCCGCCGTCGTCGATTGTTTGCACGCCGAGCTGCTGCGGTTTTTCGGTGCGGAGGGCACTTTAAGGCCTCAAAGTCTGGTGGGGTTTTCGGGGAGTGTGAGGCCACTTTTTTCACCTCATCTCCATTTCTCGGGAGGCGGGCCGGTTTTACCGTGCCCGGCGTGTCGTTGGGAGATGGAGGGCGAGTTGTTGGACAAGACGTCGGATGCTATGTGATTATTGTAATGATACGATGATTTTTTGTGAAAACAAACATTTGCCGGAATGCCGGGAATGGAGAGAACAAACAACTGGCCAGGCTCATTTTCGGACCCCGGACGGCGGGTTCTGTTCCGTTCGCAGCCGGTGGCATCATCGAAACTGGCTTGAACTGCTGTGTGCGGCCAACACAGCTAATGCCACTTTCGGACTGTGGAGTACATTACTTAATGATGCGAGCGGTAGGAAGCGTTTAAAAAATCGTAACGGATTGAATCCTTTTCGCAAACATGTTTTATAGTGCGCCGGTAGTTAACTCCAATCTAAACGTGTTAGTAGGTGTTTGTTCTCGCGCTATATTCCTCATCATCCGGATAAACATGTGCGCCGGTAGTTAACTCCAATCTAAACGTGTTAGTAGGTGTTTGTTCTCGCGCTATATTCCTCATCATCCGGATAAACAGCTCCTAGAAAGGGGTTGATAAATTTGACGAAATTTCTACCGCAAACATTTACCTTCCATCGATGAGCCTATTTCCGCGAACTAGTCTAGTCAGCAGCACATCGACGACAACTCGTCCAAAATAGTATCACCCGATACGCGTTGCCGTCGGCACACGGTTACGCACGTCTACCGAACCAGCCGCTGATAATGGTGGCCCGCGCGTGGAGCACGCATGTCGCGTGCCGCAAGAAGTCCGGGCGCTGCGAGGAAAACGAGAAGAAAACAACGACCCAAAATAGGCAACCGTCACGCGCTACCAGCGACGATGGAGAACTCGGTCAGTTATCGATCGGCAATTGGCCAATCTTTAAGCGCCCAAGCCCGTCTGTCCCTTTCGTTTGATAAAAAAGGCGTTTGAAAACAACGCGACGAACACGAGGAAAACAACTGCAAAGCTACCAACTTTATGTTTTGCTCGGTAGCTAATTGGATGTCAGTGGCAACAGGCGACGGGAGAAAGAAACATCAATCCAACAAGCCGACGAATTTTGAAACGAATGACTTCTCTTGTAACCATGTTTGTTTTTGTTTACTAAACAAGGGAATGACTCACGTGAATTGCCTAGAGTTATGTTAAAATTTCTAATGAAAAATTATAACATATCACAACATTACATTTGATATACTTTGAGCCCGTCGGTAAGACTTGTTTTGTGTTTGATGTGAGCAAATCAAAGACATCTTTGTTTCTATTTCTTTTTTGTGCACAAATGACTCATATTTCTTTAGAACTTAAAATAATCTATTTATGCCAAACTCTAGTAATCTAGAAAGAACGCATTTTGCTCTGTCGATGAAGGTCTTCATACAATCGTATGATTTGGCGCGTTTTTGAAGAAGATAGTCATCTAATTCTTGTGAAAATAACTTCTCACACCGCTCGAACCGATGTGCAACAGCAAAAAAAAACTCCCTACCGGTCGTAACCAGTCAGCAAGCGCTTCCACCAGCGTAAATATGACGCCGTACACGGTTTCAAACTATTTTTTTTATTTCCTAAACTCTGTGCAATTCTTGCGCCATAAGCATCACCTTAAAGTTGCATATTATTCTACAGAACACTTTCATACTGCAATTTCTTTAACGTTTTTAACTTCATAAAAAATATTACAGGATTCCTAAAAATATAATAGTAATAAATTTTTCAGTTATGCCAATTCCACATAGCATGAATCACAACCCGATCGATTCATGATAGGGAGATATCAGTTGAAAGTATGATCTTCCCGATTAAGTACTTTTGGAAGATATGCTATAAAAGAATTGAAAGACAGAAGGACAAGCATTTATTTACTTTTGAAAGGAAGTTTAAGTGTTTGATCATAGAAGCTTGCACATCTATTCTAAGTCGTTTGGTGGGATGAATTGAAACTTGTATTGTAACTTCTAATAAACCTGCAAAATAATAATCATAATCAAAAGGCCTGCTTCAAAATTGTTAACATCTATCAACTATAGAAAGATTTTACGACATTGTCAGAAGCATTCCTCAGTGGAAGTGGTCAGAAGCATTCCTCTATTGCTTATTTCATAATGCAATTTTGAAACGAATGACTTCTCTTGTAACCATGTTTGTTTTTGTTTACTAAACAAGGGAATGACTCACGTGAATTGCCTAGAGTTATGTTAAAATTTCTAATGAAAAATTATAACATATCACAACATTACATTTGATATACTTTGAGCCCGTCGGTAAGACTTGTTTTGTGTTTGATGTTCAATTGCAGGCGCGCATCGTTCGTCGAGTGACGTGTTTTGCATGCTGGCTACACATGTTACTACTAACGATTTCGCAACCGTTCGATTATTTTCCTACACGTCTTGGGAACGATTTTCCGACCGTAGTTTCCGTTGTGTATTCCATTTTTGTTCCCCGCCCCGTTCCGGCAGCAGCGTATCACCTTAGTTCGAATGAGAAAATATCATAAATATTTACAAAGATTCATTGAATTGCTTAAAACGTACGAAGATGTTTCCTGTTTGTTTTTGTTTGGGTTTCTTTTTGTTTTGTTTACTCATTACTATGCCTTTACATGCTCTGATCTATTTCTGTAAACTGTTTCGGCGTGTTGGAATGTGTTAGTTGGGCTAGAAAAAGTTTGATTTGCTGTATAGTTGCTATTGTATTTGTCTATCGATCTAGGTTCGATCCGAACGCGACTTATCGAAAAAAAAACAATAAAATAAACTAGAAAGGAATGTGGTTTTTGCGAAATGAGATAGGACACCGGTGTCTTAATAGTAAATAAATTCATGCTCGTCTCGAAAGTTGTTGGAAGGTGGATAAGGGAGCGATAAAGCTAAGCTATAAGAAAAACGATCTAAAATAAAGGAATGCATCTACTATCGTTCCGAATCGCATCGGAAAACTTAAACCGTGCTACTGCTAGCAATTACCTAAAACTCGATATTCGATTTGCGATAGGTTGTTCCACCTTTGTTTTCGTTTAGTTTAGGTTGTTTTTTTTTGTTTTGTTTTGTTTTGTTTCTGTTTCAGCCGCTTCTGCCTGGCGAAGAGATTAATTGCACATTACGTTTGTTTCGCGTTTCTGTATATTACCGTACGTTTTTGTCGTTTTTTTTTTTTCTGTCGTCGTGTCTTACCGTCACACATACGTCGAGGAGTTTGGATGGGATTTTGCATGGTGTGGTGTTTGCTAGCGTCAGTTTCGAGTAACTTTCATCCCGCTTCCGGCAGCGCCTGATCATAACGTCCGACCGCGGCGACCACTACGACCCTCCGACGGAGGGGCCGCACACACAGGCGCAAGCTTTTAATTGTCACTGGTCCGCATAACGCACGGTTCTCATGTGATGTCCGATCCGCTGCCAAAGAAAGCCAGTTTTCGGGGCCCACAGTTTCTCGTTAGCATACAGCAGCTAACCAGCAAGAGCCGATTTTCGACCGAAACGAGACGCGCTCACCACCACCGTCCAGAAATAACCAAAGAAAAAAAAACCTTCGGAAGACCCGAAAGATGGACGAACATTACGAACTGGAAATTCACACCTGCAAGCGGTGGTACTCTGTCTGTTACTAGTGGTAGTGATATTGCTGCAGTTTTGTACCAATTCCACCATCACTAAGACTGGGTGTGTGTCTGTGTGTGTGTTTGGAAAAGAGAAAGAAACCCCATCTAAAATGTATTGAAAGTTCTAGTAGAAAGCCGCATTTGCGAATGCCACCATCGGGCGGCCGGGAAGGTTCGCCTTCATCTATGATTAATTTTCAATTTCCGAAATTGAATCCATTAACAGTGCCGTCCAACTTTCCAAGGCGGCCAAAGCAAATCAAAAGCCCATCAAGCGCCACATCAATCCGCATCCGCAAGGCTGGAAGTTTAAATTGAACTCCGGCACGGCAAAACCCCACCCGGACCGAACTGTTGACACAAGCTGTCACCCCCGGGGGGCTGGAACTAAGGGATGAGCAGGTTGAATGGAATAGTCCCTTGGACAAGCTCCCGTTTAAGCGCACGTGTATGTCCATCTATGCTGGAACTAAGGGATGAGCAGGTTGAATGGAATAGTCCCTTGGACAAGCTCCCGTTTAAGCGCACGTGTATGTCCATCTAGTTGAGAGTTGTTCGGTACGAAATTGTCTTCCCTTCTCGATGGGGAGAACTGTCTGAGAAAAAAATGCTCTGCGACGTCCAGGGAATGCCCGAAAACACACACACACACACACAAACACACACAAAACACACAGTCCGATCGATCCAGCCGATATTGAGGTCATCGGTTCGGGTGCGACGGGCCGTCGTGTAAAGTGACTACTCGAGGCATCTCGCGGGCTCGAGTGCCGCTACCAACCGCACTCCCGCCCAAGACGGCTGCGGAATCAATGGGACGCGTGTACGCGTGCGCACCGCGTCCAAACGCGTCCAACACCGACCGACCGGGTTCAACGGGTTAACGACAATTACCATAAAGCACACGCCGCGAACCCCGTGGGTGAACGAAATTGCCGCTCAAGGGGGCCCTCCACTTGGGACAGAAAAGTTTGGTTAGCTGGACGTTGGAGCACTCGAAAATCGATTTCTGCGCTTGCTGCGTGTGCGTGCGCTGGCCGTCTCCGAGAAGGATTTATTGCCTGCTTATCCGATGCGGCCGGAGCATTTGGACAAACAAATTAGCCACCCAACCTCAGCACACGATAAATACACCATTTTTGGAGCCACTGGATGTGACGCGCTGGGACGGGCGAGGGAAGTGGCGAAGACCGAGGTGCCCCAGCGGTGAAGGTCGTCGTCTCCGTCCGACGCTCGGTCTCTCGACGGCACCGCAGACAGACACTCCAAAACTCGACCAACCGTTTCGGGTCTTCCCGTTTCGTGGTGCTTTGGAGAGGCCAGTTCTCCTCTCAATCAACCGAGCCGAGTTGTCATCGATCTTCTGGCGCGTTGTTGCGCGTGTCTGTCTCTCTGTCTGTGTGTGAGCGTGAGCGTGCTCTAAAACGCGATCTCTTGCGGTGACGTCTCGGAGGTGCTACTGTTCGAGGTGGACGATAGCTCCCCGGCCCGGCCCGGCTGAT